>PVJA010001279.1:29536-131530 GCA_004027025.1 Myocastor coypus | reverse complement strand
GAGACTTTGGGGGGACAATTAGACATAAACCATAACAATCCTGAAACCTGATACAAGGGTTGATGCTCAGCCTCCACCCTAGGAGCCAGAGCATCAGGCCCGGTAGTCCAAAGTTTATCCTGTCAAGCAGAGGAATAGTTTACCATAGACATTTCCTTTTTACAAGGTTAAGCGAAGTATCTGTTTAATGGATATTCAAGGTGGCCATTCTGCCATTGCCCCCAAGTCTCACTTTATTTCTCAGCCATTAAACTGTAAAATAAAACTGAATCTGTATCCTTTCATAAAGTACAGGGCAGGGCCACAGCCCTGGAAGAAAAGAGTTAAGGCCTGGCCTGTTCACTGTAGGAGCTTGTGAATGGCCTACTATGTTGGTAACATGGAAGAAGCTCCCCAGCTAAACCCATTACCTGGGTTTCTTCATTCAGCATAATTTCTTGAATCAGGCATTATTCTAAATGTTGGGGAAACAGTCTTTGTTTCCATCAGTTCTTTTTAAAGAAAAAAATAATAAAAATGACACAGAATTTTAAAATAAGGTAAGAGGAATTAACAATGGTTATTATAATGCATAGTTATCTTGAAAGTAGTCGCTCATCATACCATAGCGATATCTGTGCACCTATGTTTATAGTAGCTCAATTTGTAATAGCCAAGTCTTGGAAACAACCAAAATGCCCATCGTTTGAAGAATAGTTGAGAAAAATGTGGTATTTTTATACAATGAAATATTACTCAGCTATAAAGAATGATAAGCTTGAAGATTTCATATATATACGGATGTATATTGAACATATACATTGAACATTAGTGAAATAAACCAGACCTACATGTGTAAATATCGTATAGTCTCCCTAACATAAGAACTCTAAATTTTTTTCTTTCCTTACCAGTATCAATTGGAAGGTGTGTCATGCCCACACCCTGTGCTCTGTGTAACTATTGTGAGGACAATATGCAGTGTGTCAACTGTTAAAAAAAAAAGTAATGTTTATTGAAAGTGTTAATGTTTAATTGTTTGATCAATCTTATATACCTATATCTATTAATCTGAACTGATCTGATGATGAAAATATGTAATTATAACCATTGTTAAATTTAAAATAAATAAATATTTTGAATTAAAAAAAAAACAAAGTAGTTGTTCAGATTATTAGATATAGGTATGTAAGGTTGATCAAACAATATAAACACTCACTGTTCCTTTCAGTGGACTAATAGGAAATAGTAGCACAATTATATTCACTAGTAGATATGCATATATTCCCTTTCTTCTTTCCTCCTTTGCCCCATCCCACTTATTCTTTCCTTTTTGAGCAACTGCTATCCATTTCACAATGTCTATTGAGCAAGATAAACATATTCCCTGACCCCAAAGAATTTATGTGTTGGTGAGTAGCAGGAGACAGCAAACACAGATAAATAAGTGCGATCATTTCTGATTGTGCTGATGGTTTGAAGCAGTGAAGACAGGGTGCAGCGGCCCTCAGCCAAATGCTGCCAGCCTCCAAGGGGCTTTGGCAATGACTTTATGACTTTTAATAATTTGCCAGCTAAATTTCCACAGAGTATGTCTCTGTTGCATGAAATGTAACTAGTAACTTATTTAAAGTTGTGTTAAATGTAACCAGCAGCTTACTTAAAGTAAAAACATTTAGCATCATGCTCATACATACTCTGGTTAAATTTAGTATAGATATCCTAGTGAGACTATCAACAAACTTCCGAACCCCAGAGAAATGTGGTTAGTATTTGATCTTTCTTGTTTTCACTGTAGCTAGGTTTCAGGGAACTGGCCCTGAATTTTTATTACCTGATACAATAGGCCATGAACATTTCAATATTTTTGCTTGCTTTTGCCGAAGAATGAAGAAGTATTAATGCTCATTGTTTCTCAGGAACTGTGTTTAGTAAGCAGCTTACCCTAATCTACTGTGCTTAGTAAACAGCCTATTCTAAGCGATACTGTTCGGTCTTCTTTTGCACGTACTCATTCCAGCAGTTATTTTGCTGCCTTAATTGTCTTCATTTGACCTTGCACAGGGTCTGTGAGGAGTGAAAGGAAAGCTCACAGCTGGCAGTAATCATAGACATGCTGCATGTGGCCTAAAAGGATCACAGTATATATGAGCATTAAGTTGGTCCCTGGAACTTATAAATTCATATCACCATAGATCTCTGGATATCAGAATTTCCTAAAAGTTTCAGAAGACTGGCCATGCTGGCTTTACACTGTGCCAGGACTACACACAAAACCCTTGTTCTCCAGTTTAGTATAGCCCTCCTAGAGTCTCTTATTACTTATTTACCTGGCTCTTGCAGACACTGAGGCATGAAACTACAAGAAAAGAAGGATTTCATAAATATTTAGCCCTTGACTATACACTAAAATATATTCATTGGACATGAGTAGATTTCGGGTTAAAGGGCTAGGTTTCCATGAGACCAACTAACCCAGGGCTCACTGCAGTTCACCTTGAGGCCTCCAGGAGGCAGTAGAGAGTTCCATACAGGTATAGATAGCCATGGGGCCATATTGTACTGAGTCACCAGTTCACCTCAGAATTGTGGAAGGCAAAGACGCTGTCTGTCTGAAGGGCTTTCTATTTTTCAAATAGTGAAATACAAAATTATAAACATATAATGCCTTAAAGCATTTCAAGGGAAACCAGTCATCTAAGGGCATTCAGCAAGCAAAGGAAGGAAAGCTTCAGCAAGGGAAAACTCAAGAGGATGACGAGAAAGGAGGAAACAAGGATGGCTAAATGAAAGGAGAAAGATGTGGAAGAAGAAAAATCAAAATAGGCAATGAAAGCGGGGCAAATTGTTGGCACTTTTTAAATGTTAAGACAGGAAAGCTGACAGTGTTTAGCGTGTGTAATCTGAGTACAGAGAGAAAACAAGATGATTTGCAGTCATGCTGTTCAGATCAGCTAACGAGGGGAGACAGAATAAGAGAGAACAAAGTTAAGAAAAGAAACCTAAGTTGTCTGGGCAGATAAGCCGCACTCTGATGAGACTTTGAACATTCTAGATAGAAGGGAAGGAGCATTGAGAAAACAGTAATCACTGCACATGTATCTTCATATTTATGCATATGCTAAACAAAGGTGAAAGGGAATGCTTAGTCTCTTTCTACCCCAGAGACATGGCACTTTAGATTCCCTCACTCTACCCCTGAAATCAGAAACATACCATCTCAGGGTGAACCTAGCTGCGACTCCAGGTAACGCTGATGTAGCTGTCCTCTGCAGAGCTCTTCCTCTTTAGCCCCCATGACGTGTCTGCTTTCCAGGTGAACTTCCTGGTATCCTGCAGAACCTTGAAGCTTATAGGAAGAAAGCACTGCCTGCCACCTTTGCAGAGTTCTCAATCTTTTATTAATCAGCTAGCTTTAGTTCAATCCAAAAACTACATACTGAAGGGCTTCTCTATGGAGGACCCTGTGCCAGTGGCTTGGAAGTCAGGCACACAGTTCTCACAAAACGTGTCCTTTTAAGAGAGAAGATCAAGAGTTACACAGGTGTAGTCAACCAATAATGCTGGAGGGGTGGTGGGGATAAAGGAACCCTTCTGCACAGTTGGTGGGAATGCAGACAGGTGCAACCACTATGGAAATCCATGTGGAGATTCCTCAAGCTAGGACTAGAAGTCCCATTCAATGCAGCTATCCTCCTCTTGGGTATTTTTCCATTATGCTTCAACAATATATATGCACTCATGTTTATAGCAGTACAATTTTTTCTAGCTAAATCTTTGAACCAACCCAAATGCCCATCAACTAAAGAATGGATAAAAGGTATGTGATATTTTTTGCATAGAGGAGCATTATTCAACTATAAAAAAGATAAACTCAAGTCTTTCACAGGTAAATGGGTGCAGCTAGAGACCACACTCATATAAGTGGAATAAATCAAACCCACATGTGCAAATATCATAGTGTCTTGATAGTGCAAGGATCTGAAAGAATAACTAAAATCTGAAAGGTACCATAGATACTATGAAAGACAAAGAATCTGTTCAAAGGGAAGGAACAACTGGGATGAAGAAAAGAAAAAAGAAGAAAGGGATAGCTTGTCTAATCCTACTGTTGATTTCTTCTGGTCTGTTGAAAGGAGCAGTTAATGCTTAATTTTTTTTCTCCTTTTTAATTTTTTACTTCTTTAAAATCAATTTTTCATACTTATATCTGGCAATCTAAACTAATTTGAAGACAACAATATGCAGCATAGCAACCATTATTCAATTCTTATTGTTTTATTTAGTGAAATTCTGCATTGTTTCTAATGTTTTTCCTTTTTGCTATTTTTTATTCTCTGGAAAAAATTCTCTTTTAAAATTAGGGCTGGGGAGATAGTTTCGCAATCTAGGTATCTGCCCAGCAAGGGCAAGGAGCTGGGTTCCATCTAGACTCACCCTAGCTGGATGCCATGCTGGCCCCATGCCACACTGGCCACTGCAACTGGGTGTGATCACACACAGCGCTGGGGAGGCTGAGATAGGAGGATCACTATGAGTCTGAGCTGCATAGTGAAATCCTGTACTAAATAAATAAATAAAATTTTGAAAATTTACATAAATAACTAAGTTTCACAAATAGGGAGGAATATCATGTGACAGGCTCCAATAAAATGACCCGGAAAGATCCACATCTCCTGGAAGCCATGCCCTTGGTGTAGTCCTCTCCCTTGAATGTGAGCTGAGGTTAGCAGCTCAATAGTTAGGACTAGGATTGGGCTGAAATGATGAGATGAGCCTGCTAACATAAGAATATAAAGACTGGCTTCTGTCCTGGGACTCTTTCTCCCTCTCTCTTGGATCCATACCTTTGCAGGGAGCTGACCATCCTGTGGTGAGCAAGCTTGTTCCAGTACCAAAGAATTAATATCTCTGATCCCTAATTGGTGAGGGTCAGAAGCCTGCCAACTGCTACCTGCATGCACTCAGAAGTAGATGCACCCCCATGAAACCCGGAGATGAGGACCTAGTCCTGGCGGGAAGCTTCATGGGTGCCTCATATATAATTCTGACTCAGGGCATCCAGCTAGGGTGTGTCTAGGCTCCTGACCCATGGAAACTGTGAGATAATAAATATCCATGTTCTATGCCACTAAATTTTATGCTAGCTCTTTGCACAGCAATAGGTAACTAATAAATAACAAGACACAAATGGGTTATAAAAGGCAATAACAAATCTAGTTAAGGGAATCAGGAAGGGATTTGAGAATAAGATTTTTTTACATATAGCCATTAGATAATAGAAGCTTTTCAGAGATTGGAAATTAAGTGAAATTCAGAATGCTATTTCAAGCAAAGGGAAGGGCACATAAAGTTGATGTTTACTCATAGAATAATAGGTTTCCTAATTTGCCTAGATGATAAGGTAGAAAGAAGAGGCTAGAGAGATATTTTTTACAGAAGTACTGAGCCTAACAGCCACTAGAAGCAAAGGCAGCTTCAATAAACTCAGCAAGCAATCAGAAATCATGGGGTGTTCATAAAATAAAAAAAGTTTATAACTGCTGCTCAGAAATTCATCTAGTGGAAGTGAAGAGCTATGAGGACTTAGGTTCCTCTGGGTCCACTGACATCATCTGAGCATGAACGTGGACAAGCTGGGTGCTAATGGGCACAGGGAGCAAGGGTGGATGGAGAAAGATGGTTGAGGTACAGTCAGTCATCACATGTTAGGGAGGTGAGATACACATCATTAAAGAACAGAGCCACAGGGAACAGGATGTTTATGGGATCTTTGACTATTAAAAGAAGCAATAAACTTAGTGACGGAAGAAGGGATTTCATCAGTTCAGTTTTAGTCTTCTTATCTCTGAGTTTCTGTTGGGTTATGATGAAAGAGGAAGTAGCCATTTGTGACCCTAATAGAATGCATGAAAATGCAGGCTCTGTGGCATTCTCCATGGAGGTGGTCACTGACCACCAAGGGGAAGGTGTCACCCAAGAGCTCAGAGGGACAAGGAAGCAGATCAAGCTCCGCATAGAGAGCTAGCCCAGGCCCCAGACAAGTGCTAGATGGGAGAAAGTAATAAAGTTGGCGAGGTAAAGAAGGTGGTCAGCCAGGAAAGGGGAGGAGAGCCTGGACAGCCTCTTGGCAGGCTAAGGGACTGCGGCTGTAAAGAGGGGAGAGGGTGCCAGCATGGCCATAGTGGACCTTGCACACATGTGATGAGGACAGGATGCCTCTACAGGCCTGTCTCCCTCAACAACGGGACAGGGCAGGCAATCACAAACAGTGCTCTGAGTCCTCCTGCCCCTTGGTTGGAACTCGATGTTTTAGGTCTTGATATTTTAACGAATAAATAGATAGCAATGTAAATTTACACAAACACAACCTCTGACTGCTCTTCAATAGAGACCTCTGTATTTCAAATGTACAGTTTTAATCCCCAGGGGAAATTATTGACTACTGAAATGTTATGCATACATGTAAGATCTGAAAGGAGAAAAGTTCTTTTTCTTGAAAATTTTTTTTTAAACTGTGGTTCTACATGTACTACATAGGGTTATGAGACTATTTTTCAAAGTTGAGGAATCCTGCTCCATTCTGAGCAGTAAACCTCTTTCTATGTAATAGTATTTATTAGTTATGATGCCAAAATTATAGCACTACACTTGCTCATTAAAAGAAAAACTTAATAAAATAGAGAAATGCATAAAGAAGGAAATAAAATTTGCTACACATTCTACCACTGGAGATAATTTCTGTTTACATTGGTTTCTACTATTCTAATATTTTCCTTTATCTACATATATGTGTGCTTTGCAAAAATATATGAGGCTATATTTATAAAACTCGGGCAATATTTTTCATCCTGTCTTATAATCTGTTTTTTTCCTTAACAGTATGTTATCAAAGGCGTATCATTAATATATATCATTAAAATATGATATATAAAGGTATAGGTAAATTATTAAAATAAATGTATTATATTTATCTAAGTAACTATATTTTAATAAATTTATTTAATGATGAATATGCTTATATATTATGTATAAGTATAGTAAAATATATTCAACTTAAGTATGCTTATTTTATTTTATTTTATTTTATTTTATTTTATTTTATGTATTTAGCACAAGGTCTATAGAGTCTCATTTTTTACACATCGGACTTGTAGTGATTCTCCTCTTTACAACCTCCCAAGTGCTGCCACGCCAATTGTGTCACCCTCTCAGCACCTCCCAGGTGCAGGGCTGTCACGGCATTCTGGGGATCGAGCCCCAGTCCTTGCATGTGCCTAAGAATGCCTTTAGTCCACTGTTTGCATGAGTTCTCACATGGCTTTTCAATCTCTGCCTCTCAGCAACCACCCCTCTTCCCCCATGAGACAAGTTCCCGGCCACAGCTGAGCATCTGCATGCGATGGCAGCAGGGCAGTGTGCTGTTCATTGACGTCTGCCCTCTGCATGGCTCACTTACCAGTGGGCTGGTAGAGGAGAGTTCCCTGCTCCAGCAGGTGTCTCTGGGAGCATGACACCTGCCCATGCCAGCTCGGGCTGTATTGCTGACATGAACTTGCTCCTTCTCTAAGCAAGCACAGCCCTCCTGGGACTGACACTACAGCTGCACATCTGTCTCCTGGTGCTCTTTCCTAAATGCCTTTTTAAACATGCTCAATAATAGATGAGCACCTGGGCCCTTCTTCATGAAGGAGCGCATAAGCAGTTTTTAGAACATGAAAAGGCCATTTGGTTCTTAAGAGCTGATTCTTGCAGCATCCCCAGTTCCCCAGGACTCACTCCAGGACAGAGAGTGGTTTTCCTGGTGGGCCTTGTTGCTCTGTTTCCTCTTTCAGGTTACATTTTTCAGTTCTATGGAAACTTTGCAGCCAGTTGGCTGGTGTAGATGTTCCCAGGCCCTGTGTCTATTTGCCTTGTGTACCCTGCTTCCTGACGCAAGCAAGATGGCAATACTAATTGGCTGTGATTGATCTGTCCTAGGGTCCCAGAGGTAGGTGAGTCTTTTCTCCTCGGCTTATCGGGTCTTGGCTCTGCCATCAGTCCATCTGGTGACCTTGGGCAAGTCAAGAGATGTCTCAGGGCTTTAGGTTTTGAACCTAATGAGAAGGTTAGGATAAATCTTTAAGGACTCCCTTCTAATTTGTGTAATTTATGGCTTCAGGTACAGATATGGGTTTCCCTAGTCTTCTGATGATGGCATGTGTGTGTTTAGTGATACATATTTATTCACCAATTAGTTATAAGATCTCATTTACTTAGAATTTCATTTCTTACATGGGGTGGTTCAGTTATTTGGCTTCATGGCTTTCTTTTTAAATTTCTTTTTATTTTTATGTATTTAGTACAGGGTCTACAGAGTCTCACTGTGTAGATCTGACTCTTAGTGATCCTCCTGTTTTTAGCCTCCCTAGCACTAGGAGTATAGGTACACTCCATTACACCCAGTCTCAGTCACCATCTCAGCGTGTCCTGGTGGGTGGGGCTGGCACCTCATATAGGGATCAAACCCTAGTCACTATGTCTGCCTAAGCAGGCTCTTTAATCTGCTGAGCTATCTGGCAGCCCCCCTGGCTTTCTTTTCAGTTACCTTCTCAGAAGGGTGTTTAGAAAGGAGGTTGGATTTTTCTACTGCCATGCCTCTTCTGACTTTCAAGTAATTCACAGTAATAACAACCTGGAGCAGCTACTGAGTAACCAGAGGAAAACCTTTCATTGTTGCCTTGCTGCTGAAGAACTGGCAATTACAGTTTAGAGTGCTGCCTGCACCCTGGAACGTCACAGTCACACGCAGTGTCACCTGAGTCGCCTATGCTACTGAACAGCAGTCTTTTTTTATTGCTGTACTGATGATCAAGCGCTCAACGACAGAGCCACATCTCCAGCTTTTATTAATTTCTTAATATTCAGATAGACATTCACTAACTTCCACGGTAGGCCTTGAACTGATAGTCTTCCTGCCTCATTTTCCTCCAGTGCTAGGGCTTCAGGAAGGCACTGCTACGACCTGCTACAAATACATTTTTATTCTTTGTTCTGGAACATTGTCTGGCATGTGACCATTTCTCACCATACCTGAGATCCCTTCCTTCAAAATTAAAGATCATATACAGGGCCTAAAAGTCCTTTTGTCTTCTTTTTTATGTTATGAGATCCTTATGGCATACAAGGCTGAAAATGGTATGATTATGCTGTGGTTTACCATTCATTCAATTTTTTTTTTTTTTTAGTATAGGGTCTACAGAGTCTCACTACGTAGATCGGACTCACAGTGATCCTCCTGTTTACAGTCTCCCAAGCAGCGCTGGATTACAGGCTCGTGTCACCACACCAAGTCTCAGTAGCCTTTTCAGTGTGCCCCAAGGGCAGACCCAGAGATTGAACTCCTGGCCCCTGTCTGCTTAAGCAAGCACTTTAATCCACTGAGCTATTTGGCTGGTCCCATTCAACTTTTAATGGCTGGCCCCATTCAACTTTTAATTCATTTCTACAATATGCTACATTCTGTTCTGCAGAATGTGAGTGTGAGAAAGATAAATGGAGAAAAGTGATAGATTGGTGGGGAAAGCCAAAAAACAGATGAAGGATTAAGGAAGGTGATATAAAAAATCTGGTTGAAGGCTGAGAGGCTTTTGTGCCAACCTCACCCCAAGACAGGAAATGGCAAGTAGCTAAGTAGATGGATGGGCAATCAGTCAATCAGATTCTGTACTGTCCTGCCCCACCTCCAACACTGAATGCAACGCAGAGAAAAGTTGGGTCCATTCACATTCTGTGGACGATATGGGGGGATTAATGTGTAATAGCTTCTAATTGTCTTAATGTGTTTCTCTCCTCTGTCACTTCTTGCTGCTCTGAAATGCAAGACTCATGGTGAATGTTTGCCGAACACGGCCTGCATTTTTGCTTTGGCCTCAGACAGACCTGGGTATAATTGTCACAGATTGGGCTGTGCAGGTTAGGACAACAAGCCTAGGGGGAAAATGACATTTGAATCACAGATTTGCTTGTACACAGAAAAAAATATGTAAATTGCGTGGGCACGATGATTTTTCTTCTTTGAGTGATGCTTCCTTTAAAATAAGTGGCATCCATTGCCCTATTAACTTCTAGGCTTCCTGGATTGTTTGCAAGTGTACTTTTGCTAACCACATATATAGCACCTAGCCCAACCAAGGGGATTACTGCTTTCTTTTACTCATAAGGAGAAGGCTATTGAAGATTCACTTTCAACCCCATTTTTTTTTTTTACAGTTGAAGTGCCCCTTGGTGGTGTGGTAGATGGCTCGCTTCTGTGACAGTTGCAAGCCACTCTGGAACACAAAACCTTTGGGAAGTAGCTGAGCCCGAGACAGCACATTATCCCCAGCCTGAGAGCTGTTCTGCCACCTCATACCAGCGTCTGTAGAGCTACAGGCACGTTCAGCTTTTCCTATCTGAAATTGCTGTTGTAACTGGCAGGTTGGGACACCAAGACCTCAGCACCTTGATATCAGGACAGTACCAGCTCCAAAAAGAAACACACACGCACACGCACGCACGCACGCACGCACGCACGCACACACACGATGGCCAGACCTCACGCCAGGGCTTTTCGCAGTTTCAGCTACAAAAGAGAACAGAGTGAGCACTTGTATATAAGAAGCTTGGTGAAAATACACTGTCAGAAGCAGAGCCCGTTGACTCATTGGCAGCAAATAGGGATCAGAACGCCCTGTGCACCGTCACCTTGGCATTCCCCTGCAAGGCGGTGATCTGAAAACTTAAGGCAGAGACCACCAGATAGAGTCAGCAATGGATTTCCTAAGAGGGGTGCTTCCTGTCAAGAGTCTCCCTTTTGTCTTTCACATACAAACAAGCAAATGGGATTAGTTAACCTTCCTGGGGTGGGGGGGTCTTTCATTCCTGCTTTCTGCTTACTTCTCAACATGGGCACATTTTCAAACAGCTTCCCAGAGCTGCTTTCCAAAGAAATAGGGAAGCTTTTCTTTCGTTTCCCACCTCCCCATCTCCCTTTCTATCCAGCCCCACAGTGAGCATCTCATTACACCCCTTATCATGATAATTCCAGAAATAACATCTACCTTTTCTGCCCTGCCTTTGATCTGAGGATTCCCACGGAGCTGCTCTGGCAGTGCAGCTATTCAGCAGCCCACCTCCAGCCCAGCTTTGCTCAGCTTCTGGGTCACAGGGGGAAAGCGCTGGAAGCACAGCTTCAGCTTTTTTGGTTTTGGAGAGGTAGGGATAGTGCCTAAAAGAGGTAGCAGAATTGCTTAACCCGTTCTTGGGCTGATTTTTTTTTTAACCAAATAATCAGATACTAAGTCCTTTGGCTCAGGGTATATAAAAGAACGATAGGTCTCTACTGTAGAAAAAATAAAAGATGGACAATTAATGTTACCACTCAAAAGATCAATGGTTATAGGCAAAACTTCAACGCTGAAAGCGCGTGGAGACACCAGAAATGGCTGATATGAAGTCACAGTCTTGGGAGAGTACTCAGCATACCTACTTGATGAACAGGGCACAAGCCTCTATCAGGTTCCCATGACGCCATGCACCTCTACTGTAGCTGTCACTTGAGAGTTCACAGCATCAAGTCCAGTAAGTGGGTTTATTGATTTACTGACCTGTTTTTGATATGTGGCATGGGTGATCACTCACTCCTTGTACAGAGGCTCTCTCCTTCTTCTCTCTCGCCCCACCCCACCTCCCCAACCCTTCTTTCAGGTCCCATCCTCCCTTCCTGAGCTGGCTTCCCTGTATGCCCTCCTGCAGGCCCTGACTTAGTGGTGCTTTCTAGCATCACATTCCTGAGGCCCTCATCTTCTCCCAGATCCATCTGCACAGAATTTATGAGCAGACCCTGCCTAGCAGTGATCACTTTCTGACTTGTGTGCTCACATTTTCCTCTGGCCCTGAGCTTAGAGGTCCAATCACCGTCTTCTAAGCCTTTACTTTTATGTCCCATGGAGGTCCCGACCCTCCACTACTCAAAAGTAAACTCATCTGCTCTTTTTTTCCACTCCAGTGTGCTTCTGTCCTTGTATTAACCCTGGTACAGAATCCACCAATTACTCAGGAGTCACCACTGGGCTTCTCTTTCTCATCTTCATTTCTTATATCTACCTCCTTCTCTCTTTGCCTTGCCTATTGCCTTCATCACTTATTGTATGAATTACTGCAGTCACCTCCTTCCTCTGACCCTGAGGAGGCCTTAGGTGGAGCCTCCTAACATAAAATTTTTCATTTCAGTGCCCCGAGTAGAACTCTGCAGTTGTGCTCTGATAACGTCAGGATGGAAACTCAAAGCCTCTCTTGGGAGCTTTAGTATTAAGTTCAGGCTCTAGATTCTTCTTGCTGCTTCACTCTCATTTTCTATCTTTTTTCAACTTACACTCAGAATCACTTTCATGAGCAATTGACTGCAAAGTTGGGCAAAGCAACACACGCTTGTAGTCTCAGCTATTCAGAAGGCTGAGGCAGGAGGATCACTTGAGCCCAGGAGCTCAAGATTTTCCTTATGGGCAACATAAGGAAATTCCACCTGAAGAAAAGGTTATTGAAGAAAAGGTTATTTGACTCTGCTGTGCTTTCACCTACTCCTACCTGTTTTGTTTTCCTGTTGTAAAACCTGCGTGGGAAGTGGTCATTTTTTCTTTCTCCTTTAGACCTTTTCTGCTTGGCTGACCTTTAATGACTCATCAAGGGTCAGCTGAATGTTGTTTTCTCTAGTAAGATTTTCTTGACCTCTCTGCAAGGCCCCATTAGAAACTGATTATGTGTGTTCTTAAACTGACCGACACACACTTCATCCTTGCATTTATCACACCGTACCATCCACGCTCCTTATCCCCAGGGACTGTGTCCTGCAATTCAAGCAAGTATTATGGAGTATTAACATTGTATCAAATATTATAAATAATCTAGGGATGATTTTAAGAGAATGCAAGGAGATGTGCGTAGGGTCCTTGTATGCATTATATTATTTTATAATAGGCATTTAAGCATCTCTAAATTGTTGGCATCCAAGGAAATTTTCGAATCAATTTTCCATGAATACCAAAGATGACTGTGTTAAACTCTTCCTTTTTACATGTTTCTCTTCTCTAGATACTGAGTTCTGAAAGAGTAGAAATGAAGCGTTTGTCTCTAGATTATTAATGCAAGATGCAGTCTTGAACATAGAAAATGTTCACTAGACACTAAATGAGTGTGTGGGTGAAATTCTGAATGGTGTCATTTAAACCTAATGACATCCCACTGGGCAAAAACTTTCACAGATGAAGAAGTGAGATCTGGAGACGTTAAATAACTTGCTTAGTACACAGATATGAAATGATAGAGCAGTGAGGGTCTACCTGGACCTTGTGGATATGGGCTAGTAGACCAGTTTCTATTTACCAGCACTTTAAATCAACCTCTGATATAATATGTTTTATACTTAGATTATGAGAAGAGTAGGAAGAGTCCGTATGAAAAGGCTTAGGCTTAGACTTAGGCTGAATAAGGAAAATCAGCTATAGATTCTGAAGTCCAGTGACATGGATGGGAAATTATGTTGGCTTTTGCTTCCATCTCTGAATGCCTACTGATGCCTAGGAAATCAATACCAGATAACCAGTCAGCTAACATCCATTGACCTATCATTTTGTGCTGGGCTCATTGAAAGATATAGAGCTAGTAATGCCTCTTCTTTTATTTCCCTACTACAAGGGATCGAACCCAGGGAACACTAAGATAACTGTACCTTCACTTAATTAATTAATTAGTTAAAATTAATTAATATTTTGGTACGGTCTCTTTTTGCATTGTTCAGGCTGACCTCAAGCTTATGGTCTTCTTGCTTCAGTCTCCTGAGTAGCTTGCACCACCATAATGCCATTTTAAAAATGTTTATACAAAAATATCTTCCTTTTTTTTTTAAAAAAAAAAAAAATATCTTCATTTGTCTCCTCTCATTTTTGTCTTTCCTCCTTAATGTAGTGAAACTTCTTAGGTTCCCTCACTGCACTGGGTTAAAGGTAAGGTATTGAATGGCTATCTATCCCCTCTTGACTGGTGACTAATTGCGTTGTCTAAATTCCTGATTGTAATTGAGGACAGAACATAATCTCTATCTTAAGGCCGGATTAAGACAGATTATAGCTGGATGCTGCTCTGTTTCCTTTCACATTTCTACTTGCCTTTTCCTCTTTCATGGAAGTCAGGTCTTGCTATACTTTCTCTTTTCTACTTGATGCCTGGGCCATAGCCTCCATCGTGGTTTAGGAAGTAAGGCCAGAGGCAGTGTAGACTTTTGAAATGAAAAGATGCTATTGCCATCTCTTGTGCTCCCCTTCTTCTGCTCTTGGTGTATCTGCTTCAAACTGGTCTTCTCTGTCTTCGTGGAAATCACCCACTCACAAATCTGGAAAGTAAAAATTGTAGCGAGTAAGAGGCTACAGTCACCCTTTAGGCTAAATGACATTTCTAACATAGCTTTTACCAAATGTTGTGCATGTGTGTATTCTCTCAAAAAAATAATCAGCACCTATTGTACACCAGGTTCTTACCTATTACACTAGTATGAAGACTCTCTAATGAAGAGAACAAAGTCTGGTCCTTGTAGAGCAGCTAATCCATCTAGGGAGACAGAAGATGTTGGAACCAAGTAAATTATACAGCATGTTAACTAGAGATAGGTACTAACAAGAGGAAATAAAACTAGGAAGGAGATATGAAAGGTTTTGAGAAAAGTGTCAAAAATTTAGAGAAAGTAGCCAAGGAAGACCTCATTGGAAGATGCACTGGGTGCTGCTAAACTCAGTAAAGTTTTCTCCTTATTTGGCAGGGAGAGGTATAATTCTTTGTTCAGAACTCCAGAGGAAAAGAGGAATGGCTGGTAGATTTCTAAGCTTCACCACTTAAGATTTCATTGGAAAGATAAAGAAACATGCATATTAATGAAATTATAGGTCTTATTATTGTGAGTTCACACACTAAAATTTTGTAATTTTTATGTGAGTAAGAAGGTTCCTCCCAGACTACCCAAATAGCTGAGTAGATTAACGTGCCTACAAGCAGGCACAGGAGTTAGGGTTTCAATCCCTGGGTCTGCCATGCCAGCCTCGACCCTGGGTGCATTGAGACAGCAATTGAGACTGGACGTGATGCCACATGCCTATAATCCCAGCTCTTGGGAAGCTGTAGACAGGCAGATCACTATGAGTCTGGTCTAGTAGTGAAACCATGAACACCATGTAGATCCTTCCCTAAAATACAAAAGAAAAAAAAAAAGAGGCTCCTCCCATGGGCCAGGGAATATATTTTGTGTATCAAGTTGGTATCTTAAGAAAAGAAGGAATGTATGTTACAGGTATCAGAAAGGCAGATTGAATGAAGGCAAGATAATACCAGAAAAGAAGGAAAGAAACACATGGCTGGGCATGAAAAGAGGAGCTTCCTTATAGAGAAGCAGAAGCAATAAGAACCACATTGGCAGAGATTATTTGGGAGACAAGACATCTAGAAGGCTTTGACCACCAGGCCAAAGGGTTTTCTCTTTCTATTTTATTTGCAAGAAGGGTCTTTGTAGTAACAACTACGAGAAAGAAGCTGAAGCATGCAGTGTGCTGATCTCAGAGCATGGTACACAGTAGGTGCTCAAATAGCACCAGTGACCTTTACTGAAGGGAAATGCTGCTTCTGTAAAGGGACATGGTCACATATGTGGTTTCCAAACATGTAATCCTATAATTTTTGCTTACATAGAAATATTTTAGAAGAACAAGAAATGTGTTTAGAATATGCATCTCCAGTCTTGTTTTATACATGAGAAAATGATGGCCAGAGGTATGGCTATCTAGTGGAAGATCATACTGCCCAGGCCGCGGAAGCTGGATCCAGGCAAGGTTACTTTCTTGCATCTCAAGGAGCCAAAGGCATGTTAGAGAAATGTAGGCTCTAGGTCGTTTTTTTTTTTTTTTTTTTCCCCACTAAGCTTCCATAATCTTATAGAACTCTCCTTAGCAATTCTTCCTCAGTATTTGTTGCTTATTTTGCCTCTATGGAAAAGGAGCAGGATGGATAGGGCAGACATTTGAGGGAAACTTAAAATAATCAAGGAAAATAAAGCAGTTAGGGAAAAGGCAGCCCTCCTCCTTTTGCTTTCCTTCTTCTCTGTGTGCCTCTTTGCCCTCATTGCTTCCTTGAAATAATACTTTTGAGCTTTTATTATACACAAATCATTATGCTACCATCTTCACCTGCATTATTCTCCTTATTCCTGACAGCTTCTTTGTAAAGTCAGTAGCATCATTACTTCTAGTTGAGGAAAGTAAACAAGGAACTTGCCCAAGATCACATTATGATATTACTGGCACAGCCAAGATTCCATAAACTAGAGAAGATACTGGGCTCTCAAAGAAACCTAACAGTAGGTTCCCTACAGTTCCAGTCCCTCTTAGGAATTTAATACTAGGTGCAATTTAGTTTTCCTTCACTAGATCAGGAGATCCTCCAGGGCAAGGGACTGTTCTCCATTCTCTAATGTCCTCATTCTGGACTGCCAGCAAGTAGCTTTTGCTTGAAAGTTGAGTGTAATCAAGTCCAAATATGCTCATGAACTTATATGCCTTTTTTACTGGACCCTGCCTATTGTCATAGGAGGGAATTTCATTAAGTAAAGTCTGTCATCAGGAGAGAAATTGCTTGCCTGTGGCAATAGGAGGAAATTTGATAGGTTAGGAATTGTTATAACAAATGATGCTGTCCCTTAGGCCTTTCATGTCTGCCAATGGGTCCTGTAGAACACTTGATGTTAGCCTAGTCGATTGCACTGGGACTCAAGTGGCTGCACCCTCCACTGCTCTTTGTTTCAAGGAAGCAAATTTCACATTCCAGGAAGATTTCTGTATTATTCACTTCTCCATAGCTGGGACAAAACACTTGATGCAGATAGCGCAGAGGAGAGACAATTCATATGGCTCATAGTTACAGAAGTTTCCATCTGTGCTTGTCTGGCTTGAAGGAAGAAGCAACAAGGTGCAAGGCTATAGTAGAGAAATGTTGCTGACCTCGTGGCAACCAAGAAATTGAGAACCTGAAGGGTGTGAGGACAGGACATTTCCTGTCCAGGCATGCCCCCTGCCACCTGTTTCCTCCCACTGGCCCACCTGTTAATAAGCCCATTCAACTCTGAACTCATCAGTGGACAAATCTGCTGATAAAGTTAGCACTCTCGTGAACCAGTTAGCTCTCTAGGACCTAGCACATGGCTTCACTAGGGACCAAGCCCTCAATACCTGTGTCTTCAGGAGCTCTTCCCGTTTAAATCATTACAGTTAGTTAATTACTGATGCATGCATTTCTGTATCCTCCAGCCAGTTTCCATCCCAGCACTAGGTCCTGCACCTGACATAGAACAGACTCTCAACTGCTGAAATCTTTCCAAAACCCTGCTTTAGAAATTGAACATTATGATGGACTCACAGAGCTAGAGCTCGTACTGCTCCCTTCATGCACCCATGTAATTTGCCATGTCAGAATTTTGATACACCTAGTTTATGACTGTTCCCTAATTTAACGGAGGCACATATAAAATACAATCCAATTCAGCCCAACAACAGACAGGGCCAGCCAAGCCTAACCAGTGAGATTTCAGCCCTTACAATCTACATCAAGCCAACGGCCCCCTTAGATGTCTGAACCGGTACTCCCTTACTTGTCAAGCTTGAAGTCAGGCTGCTTTCACCTTTTATCCAACCAAACTTCATTTCATTCAGTGAAATGAAGCTGCAGGATTCACTCCAACCAGGCATTAATCCAAAGTATGAAAGCTCATTCTTGGTCTCAGGCTTCAGCCCTTCTGGTATTTCTGGAGATGTATTATTATAATCCTCTGAGTTCTTCGCTGGGTGGAACAGTTCTCTTTTGGAGAACTCTTGTCTAATTCCTCTTGGGGTTAGTGGATGCCCCTCTTGAAGATAGTCAGGCAGGGCCCCACCCTGCTTTGCCCCATCCCTCTCTTCCTCTGCTCTCTCAGGTGAAAGTTGGACATCAGTCCCCAACATGAAGCCAAGAGAAGCGGGCATGGTGAAAGGAACAGACTGGAGCAGTGCTTTAAATTTTCAACTTCAAGCTGACAGATTCTGTAATAGGTTCATAACTTCTAGCTGCCATTTCATAACTCATATTGATAATAATCAGTCAATAATGGCAATTAATGGGCTAAGAAGAGTGGCATATGCCTTCATCTTAGTGTTCTGGGAGGCTGAGGCAGTATAGCATATTTGAGTCAAGTCTGGACAATTTAGCAATTTAGAGAAACTATATCAAAAATTTTTTAAAAGATCTTTTAAGGACAGGAAATGAAACTCAATGGGAAACCCCTCTTTCTACACAATTGCCACAAAAGAAAATTACCATGAAAGAAAAGAGGCAATAAAGAGCCAAGTGTAGAAAGTTGGTGTGTACTACAGAACAGTTGACCTGCTGGGCATTAGGAACATCTAAGTTTAAAGCTGAGTTTTATTGCCTACTGTTTTTGTAACCTTGAATAAAATTAACTCCTCTCAAGCTTGCATTCCTTCTTCATAAAACAACAAATTGTCTAGTTTTCACTGGTGCAAAGGAAATTCTCTCAAAGCTTCCAACTAAAATAATGTGTCTTGTCTTATAGTTTCCCAGGCAGGTCTTCAGCTGGGTCTTACATCCAGCGTCTTACTATAATGCAGTGAGGCATTCGCCATCCTGCTGCCTCACCTGGGGGTTGTAGAGGGGAAGCTCATGCTGCTAGTTGAAAGAAATCATTTTCTGAGTGATGTTCATAATGGGTATTGGCTGGAAGCCCCCTCAGCTTTTAGAGGTCACACACAGCTCCCAACTGTGTGGCCCTCTCCACAGGCACATGATAAGGTGCTGTTTTCTTCTTCAAAGTCAGCAGAAAAAATCTTACATAACACAACATAATCATGCAGGCGATGTACATTACCTTTACCATGAAAAGATAAACTAATTAAGCAAGTGGCATCTTATCAGGTTTGCCATATTCTGTTGGTTAGAAGCAAGACAGAGTAGAGATAATTAGGCTGCTTCTACCACTTTTTTTTTTGTTGTTGTTATAGAGAGGATTCAAGGATGCAGTCTATGCACGAGATATAAGTGAGGATGGGTTCCTCACTGTATGGTAAACGCAAAGGCAGATGTTCTGAGAAACGTAGAGAAGAATCAAGAAAAGATGGAGCTTGAAGATGAAAAAAAGAATAACAAAGGAAGAGCTGAGCAAGGAAGGGCAGATGCGTCTGCTCGTAGCCTGTTATTAGAGAAAACACGTGCATTGCTTGACTTTGCTTCTTGCAATTTTGGGGAGAGGAATTTGCCGATGTTAACCCCTCATGATTTGCTTTTGTATCAGCTTGTTGGTTTTTATTCTATGGTCCAGCTGTCCCTACCTTCATTTTCATCAGAAAGCACTGTTTTTTGAGAGTTCCTAAAAGCTTTCGGTGTCTTACAGTTATTAAGTAGAACAATATAAATTTGAAGGTGAAACAATACTTTTGTGCTTCTTCTATTCATCGCTTTCAAGTACATCTATTTCTTTTTGCCTTTTTCTCAGATTGTACAACTAGGTCTATAGACTCTACCACTTTTCCCCCTGCTGTTCAGACATTTATTTATGCAGAAACTTCCTTGCAGGAAAATTTAAATGAATCAAAGCAACCGATGATATAAAGGGGAGAAATGTTAGGGGAAGGCAGGGAAGAGAGCTGGGAAGAGACTTACTGGACTTCCTCCTCCCTGGAGGAGCCAGTGTCAAGGGACAAAACAGTGAACCATTAAGATTTTGGGTGAAAATGAGGAAAGGTAAGAAAAACATTGTTTATCTCAAGAAATCAGCACCTAAACACTTGACTTTTTATAAATTATGATTTATTTCTAGGCCTACACCCACATATCTTTGAGAAAACAATTGGTATGTTTTTCCTAGAGAAGGTTATTTACATATGCCCAGTATGAGATCATTTGAACTAACTTTAGTCTCCAGGGGCTGAACTGATGCTCATTTGCCACTGAAGAAGACATTGTTTTCCACTGTGTAGTAGGCCACTTTAATTGAATGCTGCTGGAATTGCTAAGTTTGGTGTTCTTTGTAGCATATGCCAAGTATGACTGATATGAGAAAGCCAAGGGACTTGTGCCATACGGACAGAGTTTTCAGTCTCATGTGCAAAGCCCTAGTTCAAACCACTGATCTGCCATAAACAAGATCCATGAGCCTGGGTTATCACCAAAGCACCCTGGATATCAGTTGCCTCATTTTTTTATGAGAGAATATGGGCAGGGCTGGAGAGATACCTCAACTGTCTAAGTGGCTGCCTTGCAAGCAAAAGTACCCAGGTTTGATGCTGGTATTGCATGTCATGCCTGCCTTCCCCCAGGTGCATGGAGCCAGCCACGGAGACTAAGCATGGTGGTACACACCTATAATCCCAGCCTTGGGGAGTCTGAAATACAAGGATCACTACGAGTCTGATTTGCATAGAGAGATCCTGCATCAAATACTATGTATATAGCCAGTGATCTCACAAGGGAATGTGGCTATGGGAACACCTCCCTCAGAACCAGCATTCAAAATATTTGAGAGCATACAAAGAAGGAGTACATAAACAGGTTAACATTTGACTGATAAATTCTACACAGTATGCAAATGTAGGGTAACCCTTCTTCAATGCATTGAAAACGTAGATAGATAGATAGATAGATAGATAGATAGATAGATAGATAGGACAAATGCATATGGTAATTTGCCATTCAAAATAATTAGGCCATTAATTAAGGGAAAATATCACAGACCCTTGTATTGGGAAGCCATACTCAGGGTCATCAGATTCAAGCCCTCTTTTACTAACGGAGCTATGTTCTAATCTAAGAAATGTTAGGTGCCTTGCCCAGTGTCATTCATGGAACAGCAAAGATGGAACCAGGAGCCAAAGCCTTGTCCTCCTGCCCAGTGTTCCTTCCACCAGCCAGGGTATATACATACAAGTGATTTCAGGGAAAAATAGACAATGAATACAGAGTTTAGTTAAACATAATGAAAGATTTTTTTAGAAGTTCTATTTTGAACATTGACTTTAATTTCAGTTGTAGGGAAGTATAGCTTTGAACTACCAAAAATAGTCACAAATTCTGCTTGCATGATCCCACAGCCTGGGTGGAGGCTTGATATTTTCTAAACTGAACTTCATTAAATCATCTGCACTTATTTTTCTCTTGACAAGTAAACACATAAAAATGGTGTTGCATAGGGCTTGGTCCTGGATCCACTTCTAGTTAAGATTGTCATCAGTGGCTTGGATACTGCAACAGCATGCTCATTAAGTTGTAGATGAGACTGAATTTAAAGTGGAGGCTAAAGCCTTGGGGGATGCGATTAGAATTGGAAATGACCTCAACAAATTGGACAAGTAATCAGAAACTAACAGGATGAAGTTCAGTGAAGACAAGGGCAAAAAGGAAGTCAAAAACTCAGAGAAAATAGGGACAGGAAAAGTCTGGGACATGGAGATGGCAGGTCAAGCTAACAGCTATGGAAGACGTGTGAGTTACAGAGAGCCTCAAATTAACATCATGTTATTATGTAAAAGCACTGATGACAACAGCAGTTGATGCATATATTTTGGGTTCTGTGCTTTCTGGGAAGTGAAATTATGACTCTGAATTTTTTAATGGAAGGGTGACCCTTAAATTATCCTGCATGGGATAGTATTGGGTTCACCAAAAGGAAACTGTTGTAAGATGCAGTGGTTAATATTTCTCATACATTTTTAAAACTTCCAATGTAAAAAAGAAACAAACAGCTTACTGTTTCTTGGTTATCTCAACAGGTAAAGTGCACTGTCCTTACCTGTTCATCCTACACACTAGGTAGGCTCCTTCCCATCACATATGCAGTTCCTGCAGTTACAGTGAGGCCTGGATAGTCTTTGGCCCTTAGTTCCTCATTCTTAACAATTACATTGTTTAAGCAGTATTTATTATTATTATTATCATTATTATTATTAGTATCTTTAGAAACCAGCATGTCACAGACAGTTTATCTCCATGTACTATTCTTTTATTAAAAATTATTATAAAGAGTAAAAACAAAAACAAAAGCAAAACTAGCACATACAAAGACAAAAACAGAGTAGCATACAATACATATGGTATAGAATTTCAAAGCAAGAATAAAAAATTAACAATGGTTGCTGAATTGCATATTTTACCATCAAATCTGTTGCACAGTATAGACATGCAAGGTTGGACAAATAATTGAATATTAACACTTGTTTTCAGTAAACCTTAGTTTTTTCTTGTCCTTTCAACTTTTTAGTTTTTAATTGATTTTAAAGAGAGTATAATAATAATTGATAAGATATTAGAAATAGCACACATTTAGAAGAGCTAGATGAGAGTTATTCAACCATAGTTTATGTATTGCACATTGCTATGTTCAATGTAGTTACTCAGATTACAGATATTACCATATAGCATTAGTCCAAGTAAAAATTTTATTTCCTTTTTTGTTGTTGTTGTTTTGTTTTGTGAATCAGGGATTGAACTCAGGACCTTGCACTTGCCAAGCAGGCACTTGTGCCTCTGAACTATCTCCCCAGTCCCCAAAGTAAAAGTTTTAAACATTAATGGCTACTTTCAAAAAACTGATGGAAATTAGTGCTGCAATCATCTCAACCATCCTGTATATGTACACTTACTTGACTTTTTCTCCTTATCTTTTTTTCTTTGCCCTCATCTTCATTGTTTATTCCTTATGTTCAGTTACTTTCCATTTTACTATATCTATTATACCTTTCAGATTTTATTTATTCTTTCAGGTTCTTATACTAGGCAGACAATATGATATTCATGATATGTATCTAATTTATTTCACTGATGAGTTTACCTCAAGTTATATTCATTTACCGTTAAGGACCTCAAGTTTGTCTTTATAGCTGAGTAATACTCCCTTGTATAAAAATACCACATCTTTTTAAGAATTACTTAAGTGATGGGGATTTTGGCTGCTTCCAAGATTTGGCTATGACAAATTGTGCTGCTATAAACATAGGTGCACATCTATTGCTATCCATGAACCATTCTGTAATGCATAACTATTTCCACTTAAAGGTGAGCTCAGTAGAGGATGCAGCTAGAGGCATCCAGCCAGAGAGAAGTGATAACACAGTGAGAGGGAGTGAGTGGGATGATGAACCAGGACCAGAGACCAAGCTCTGCAGAGGTGAAGGAAGATGGTGTTAGCGTTGGAGAGATGGCAGTCTTAATGACAGCAATAAATAGACAGGAACAAAGCAGGGTTATAGCTATCACTCATTAATGTCCTCCTGCTGCACAAAGTGAGAGTTATCTAATTTAGGCTACCTAAATAACTGCAGAGGCTATATCTGTTCTACAGACAAGGACACTGTGGGCGGAGCAGATGCCTACCTGCTCAAGGTGGTTCGGGTTTGGTGTGACGTCAGCCTCTCTGGGTATTTTCAACTCAACTAATTTGCCTCAGAAAGCATAAGAATGGAAGAAAGGTGAAGAATGACATGTGGAGAAAGTGTTGGGAAGTAAATGGAAAATGCAGTAAGTGAAAGAGATGGAGGATGAAAAGCAAAAGAAGTGGAGAACAGAGAAAATGGAAGAAATGAAGAAACAGTAGTAGGGAAAAATAGGTAAGAAAGAAAATCCCTCGTGAAAGGAAGAAACGTGTATTCAGAGGATGAGTCACCTTTGATGAGTTCTTCTAGTGCGGCTGGAACATCCACGCTCCATGGTGCACTGTGTTTTCCCACTCTTCCACCAGTACTGGATCCTGTTGAGGACAGCAAAATTTATAGGAGTCACAAAGAACCTTGTCAAGGTCTACTGGAAAATAAGAGAATGATTAAAAGGGCAATAAGTGGAACATCTATGGCAACTTGAAAGGAAATGAGACATTAAACATTGAGAAGTGACCCATTAATGGTTTTCAGGTACAAAAAATTTTTAGTACAGTGACTGCTGAGAATGGCAGGAGTCACACGATGACCGCGTTTATTACCTCTACTAGTGCAGAATCCTCTTATTTCCAAGGTCTATCCAAGGTACTGTCTCTAGGGTAATGCTCCTCACTGGTTGCCACAGTCAATACGTCAAGAACCACTGCTCTGAAAACTTGCCGGGATCTTCAGTAGAACAAGTATAATGTGAACCAAATTACTTTCTCTAGAAAGGATATGGCTTGGGGCCATGGAGATAGCTCAGCAGTCTAAGCACCTGCCTCGTAAATACAAGGACCCAGGTTAGATCTCTCATACCACATGCTGTGCCAGCACTGCCCCAGGGCCTGCTGAGCTGACCACCAATCTCTGTACAAAATATAAAAATTAAAAAATAATATTAAAAAAATAGAAAAGATATGGCTGCAGGGGAGATAACAGACTCTGAATTTTGATATCCAAGCTTATTAGCCTAGTGATATTCAGCAACTAACTCAACTTTCTTAAGGACTTCTTCAGGAAAACAGGCATTCCATAGATGTTATCTTCCATTTCTTTTTGCCTTCTCTGGAAGTACAACACAAAGGCACAAAGAAGGACCATCATTACATGGATTGTCTTAGTAGAGCCAATGGCAGTGAGATCAAGGTCAGACGTGATGCCTGGACATCTCCATAGACAGGGAAGGGTAGGACAAGGTCATCTGGAACACACAGTTCCCTGAATGATATGACTTATCAACAGCTCCCCTCTCCTTCATTAGCCAAGTGGTTCTTCAGTGCTAAAGGCTGACCTCTTTGCTCTGGCTCATGAATTTTTTTTAAAGTAGGGTTATTTTGAAATGAACATTTAAATAGAGATGCACTCGATTTGCATTAAAATGGAAATGGACTTACCTTTCAAGTTAAAAAGACTCTTGTACTTTTGCTATGCACCAGGTTGTATCTTAGGAAGCACAACTCCATGTTTGCAGCTGAGGCCTGGTTATCCCCAGCATTATTTCTTGCCAATAATGGCAACACTGAGTGCCTGTCTCTGCCAATAGCCTCTTTCTGCCTCTGTGTATGAGCCTTGATATCGTACTCATTCAATTACTCCCTACATATGGTCATACCTTGGTTTTAGTTTACTTCTAGCAGAATAACAATCCTATGAATGTATAGACCTTTAAATAATTTGTAATCATTTCCAGGTATTATGGGACTTCTTAGAGACTCTTCCAAGAATTTTTTTTTTTAGTTATCCTGTGTTAGAAAAGTAGGGTCAAGGGAGGTACCCTTCTGTGGGAACTCATGCCTAGTGTGTATAAGGCCAAGAGGAGGTCTTGGCCAATTTCTTTAAGGAAACCTTGTTTGTCATTTCATTTCCTCTTATGTCATCTTTGGCTTAGGTCAAGAAGTACATCACTCATGCCATCTGGGACAGCAAAAAGGTGCCAACAGTAGGGCTTTATGAAGAGTAGAAGCCTTCTTTTCCACTTCAGTGAGAAATCTAATCTTGTTTCTTTAAATTCCTTTTGCCATTCAGACATGCATACTTATTTACAGGTCAGTAACATCATTTTGGCTTAAACTGTTAACCAAGCTCTATTTGAGTTGAGGAAACAATTTCATTATTACTAGGAAATAAGCAAAGCCTGGGCCTTACATTTTTTTAGGACACCAGGTGGAAATAAAAGGAGAAAAGTGTTGAAATAGTTGGTGATTTATTTGAACGGGCTGCTTAATTTTTATGGCTTCACTGCATATATTAAAGCTCTAATGTCCTCAGCAGGGAAGAAAACTACTAAATCTTTTTATCAAAGTCCTGTTTACTCTCAGGTTATAAAGGATAATAATTTGTTAGCTTAGGGAAGGCCTTATATTGTGATTATTATTATCATTTTTGAGAAAATACTGACTAGGCCATGAACTATTTCTTGCTATAAGTGAAAACTATATGGAAATTATGGCATTTCCATTTGCTCGTAGATTCCAAAACTTAAATGGTGATAGATATCACTGAAGAAGACCAGATGGTATTTTTCTTAAGGAAACATATACAAGTATGTAATTAATTTTTACATTGTCCTTTCTAGTAATTTACATTTTGAACCTGATCAATATGGCCTATAAATATTATCACTAAACATACACAAAGAGGAGCAATTGCATAATTATAAAAGGATTATTCTTCAGGTTTCAATGTAAATGTGAGTTAACCAAATCTAGATTAACTCTTCACTTTGCACACTAACCTGCCACCCTGTCTGTTTTCATTTTACCTGTCAGATCTCAGATAAGTTCTTATCAGTTGCCTGAATTTGCTCAATTAGGAAAAGATCGTGCCCTGACTTGCAAAGTCTTCTGCTTCTCAGTGTCTCCCAGATTTCTATCTGCAGTTTGGCACTCACTTGAGCTCTGAACTCTTATGCCCACCTGCTTACTAATGATTCTACTGAGATGTAGGATGAGTGTCTCAAATTTATCTTGTCTCCACACTCTTGATTTTTCTGTTTCCCATTATCCATATCACATTTTAATCAATATTTACTGACAACTCCCTATATTACACATATTCTTCTAAGTACATTACCATTATCAACTTATTTGCTGTTCATAACAACCTTGTGAATTAGATATTATTACTAGTCCATTTCTTTCTTTTTAAATGTATTTTAGTACAGGGTCTATGGTCTACAGGGTCTCACTGTGTAGATTGGACTTGCGGTGATCCTTTTGTTTTTAGCCTCCCAAGTGCTGGGATTACAGACACACCACACCCACTCTCACTCGCCATCTCAGCATGTCCCTAGGGTGGGACCAGCACTGCACGCAGGAGACTGAACCTGGTCCCTGCATCTACCTAAATGGGCACTTTAATCAGCTGAGCTATCTAGCCAGCCCTATCCCATTTCTTAAAGATTGAAACTGAGAAGCAGGTAAGACTTGCCTGGGGTCACACGCTTCCTAAACAGTGGACATAGGCATCAATCTAAGTCCATTTGTGGCTCTCTGTATCAGTCCTGACCTAATCAAGCTTTTGTGCAAGTTCTTTCTCAGTATGTGGCATTGTCATTCACCTAGTCTCTCAGACTCCAAACCTTAGAATTATCTTTGATTCCTTTCTCTCTTGTCACCCAATATCAAATTCATCAGCAAATCCTAATATCTTTGCCTTCCAAATGTATTTTGAAACTTGCCAATTCACACTCCCTCTGGAGCCTTCCTTACAGCCAGAGCCTCCCTTCTGTCCTTGCTCATCTTCTGTATCCATTCCTGATCCTCCATGTTCGAACTGCTCTGTTGCAGCCAAAGTGGTGTTTTCAAACCCTAATAGTTCCAATACGTCATTTTCTCCAGCCTCTGCACTAACTCTTAATCAAACTCAGATACTCTAAAGTCTTCCTATGGCCAGGAGGCTCTCTCCATCCAGTCAGACTCATCTCCCTCCACCCTCCTTTGGCGCCCCTGCTCTAGCCATACTGGCTTACATCCTGTTCCTCAAACATTGAAAGCAAGGTCCTGCAAGATCTTCGCTATACAGAGTCCTATGCTTGCAGTCCTCTGCCCAGACTCAGGTAATCACAGGACTCTCCTTATTTTAGCCTCTGTTCAAATATCACCTCTTCAGAGAGGACTTCCCTGATCATTCTGGTCAAGCCCTGCCACACTCCATCCTCTTTTTCACCTTTAATTATCTTTCATTCTTTGCCCCCCCCCCCCAGGGGCAGAGTTTAAACTTAAGACCTGTGTGTCTAAGGCCAGCACTCGGCCATTGAGCCCTTAACACCCCCCTTAATTATCTTAATTGCAGTTCCCTTTCATTTAACAGTCCTCAATCTTTTTGACCTCCGGGACCAGTGGACTTTCTTTTGTGGAAGTCAGTTCTTCCACAGAACCCTGGAAAGGGGGTGGCTTCAGGATTACATTCTCACAAGGCACATGCAACCTAAATCCTCACATGCAGAGCTCACAATAGGGCTCACACTTTCAGGAATATCAGAAGGCCAGCTCAGGTAGTGATGGGAGTGAAGGGGACAAGCTGCAAATACAGATGAGGCTTTGTCCCTCCTGTGGTGCGGCTGGCTCCTAAATGGCCAGTGCCAGTGTATGGATCCAGAGTTGGAAACCACTATGGTAGTTGACATTGTATTATATTTTATTATTCAATCATGCACTACATAGTAATCCTGTGATTAATAACAGACCACATATAGAACATGGTTGCATAAGAATATACAGCGTTATCTCAGCAGAGTCATACTATCAACACATCTGCTTGCAGACAAATTGGTTTGCAAATAGGGTCATTTATCAAAATTGTGTTTTTGTTTGCAAACTCTGCATCAGGTGGCAGGCATGACCAAGGCCATCTTTCTCATACAAATACAAATATGACCATCTTTTCCAAAAGTATAAAACAAATTAAGTTCATGAATCAGGACATGCTGTATCATCCAGTAACACTTATATTCTATGATGTTCATACAATGGTAAAGTTGTTTAGTGGCATAATTTTCAGAGTGTACCTGTGTAGTTAAGTGACGTATGACTTGTTATCTTTCTTTCTCTAGAATGTAAACTTCTGGAAGGCAGGGATTATTTTACCATCTAGAAATTCCCATGACCTAGAAATTTCCTGGTTCTATAACTAAATACCACACATACTAGTTAACTTATAAGGAAAAGAGGTTTGAAGGCTGACAAGTTCGTGATTGGGCCATGACATCTTAGGAGGTTCTTCTTGCAAGTGGAGACTCTACAGTCTTCAGTTGGCACAGGCCATCTCATAATAAACCTAACTCAAGTTTTCTTGGATTCTTTTAGAAAGCCAGAGTCCCCTGAAATTAGGGCCTGACCTTATGCCTCATTGAATGTTCATTACATATCAAAGGCCCCACCTCTACTAACTGTAGTTGCATTAAGCTTACATTTTTATAATAGTATACGAAGGGGATTAAAGTTTAATGTAAGTTTTGGTGGGAATATTCAAACCACACCAGTTATGGGCTCTTTGTTGGATGAGTGAAAGAGCAAGAATTTGTGTAACAGGTATCAGTACATGCAAGTTGTACCCAAGTTTATTTCTTCAACAAAGAATATCAGTGATATAAAATGTATTTCCCAGCATCATGCATGGAAAATCCAGCACACACTCATTTCCTCATTGCTAACTCCCCTAATAAGGTAAAATGACTTGCGTAACAAGAGAAAACGGCTACATTCAGAGCTCCAAACCTGGGAACCCAGGTTCACATAGTAGCTAAACCTTCTGAGTTTGATGAGTGCATCTCTCTGCTGTTCCAAAAGGCACTGCAGACCCTTAGTATGTGTTGATTCCAATTAGAAAAGTCTCTTTGCAGAGGAACAGCAGGGGGTGTAAGTGCAGACAGACTGTGCTGCATTTCTGTCTTCCTGTGCTCCTCCCTCTGCCTCTGAGCTATAAAAATGCTGCCTGGAACACCGAAGGCAGGGTGGTAAGAAAGATAAGGTAGGTAAGTATCCCTTTTGCACCCAGAGGGTGCTTATAAAGGATTTATTGCAATCCTTCCTCTGTAAAAATCAAGAGAAAATCTGAATGGCCTTCCCTCCCTGACTACCTAGTCTTGTTTCATTATCTTCTGCTTCCCACTGAAGATCATTTTCACATATTCCTCTACATTCTCTATATTTATACTTGCTGTTGGCATTGACATCCCATCAGATCTCAGCATAAACCTCTGTGCTGAGTGGAACAGTTGGTGTCCTGCCCTACTGGACTCTCTCTTGGCCCAGGGACCTAAGTAAAACTCATCACTTCCTGACAAGTGCCAGCCCTGAAGTGGGCTCCATGCATGGGCATCAAGCAGTGAGTCATTACCTTTTAAAAGAAGAGACAAAGAGGTCAAGATAGCATATTTGAAAATTGCTGCCCCATTTTTGCTAAATTTTTCCACAGCCTCCGGTAACATTTACCAGTGCATTGGACTGTACTATCCAGTGTTCCATAGAGCTCTAAGAAAACTCAAGGAAGTTGCCAGGAGTTCAGAAAATGGGATCTTCAGAAGTTATTATCAAAAATAATAGGTGATAATGAGAAACAATGAAATAAGACAATCCTATATAGAAAGAAAACTGTCCCTAGAATTCCTGCAGCCTCAAACACCTTCTTTAACAATAGCTAGTATGGCCATAGCTGTGAACAATCCACCCCAGCACCTTGGCCTTCTTCCATGCATTGTTTCCAAGCCTCTTCCTGGTCAGATGTGGCCGTGTGACTGACGCCTTTCCAGCACCTCACCACGCAAAAGAAATGGAGTGACACTTCCAGGTCTGCCCCATAAAACCTTCCTAAACAAGCTCAGCTATCAAAATTCTCCCTTTGTCTCTTGTTAAGTGGGATTCAGACACCTCCTAGGGACCTTGGAAGGCTTGTGTTGGAGATGGCAGCTTCTCTATTGGCATGAATCCCCAAATGACTGCATAGAAGAGGCCACCCTGCCAACCTCAATACGGTTGCATGAACTAAAAATGAATTTCTGTGGGATTGGAATTATAATGTGTCTTAGTTACTTTTCTTGTTGGGATGAAATATCCAACATGCAAAGTTAAAGGAAGAAAGCTTTATTTAGCCCACAGTTTGTAGAGCTTTTGGTCCATATTTGGCTGGTTCCAAGGTAGTGTGGCATGGCAGAGAGGCACCACAGAGGAGACAGCTTATGGTGAGCAGAAGATAGCAAAGCAAGTGAGGGACAAGACATGACTCTTTCTATCCCTTATATTATACCCAGGTTATAGGGATTAGGGTAGTGTCAAACCAATCAGTGGACTGAGTTAGTAATTACATCCCTCCTTAATCCCAGCATTCTACACTAGATTTAGCCACCTCTGAATAGGCACCACCTATAATTACATGGGGTTTTGGAGATACATGTAAACCCAAACCATAACATAGTGCATTTCCAGGGCTACTTGTTACAGCTGTTACCCTACCCCAGGTACATCAAATGTTGTTACTTGCTTTTCTGTATATACATTTTTTTCTTCTGTGTCTGATTGTCAGCTCCTTGAAAGCAGAGTCTATGAATCCTCTTCTGTATCTCTGTAAGGCCTCCCTCAAAGAACAGCATAGGGCATGCAATTGGCAAACAGTTGTTGGTCACAGAGTTTATTTCCACCTTGTATTCAAGGGTGAGTTAAAACATGAACACAAACGTAACCTAATTGTATGGGTTTTTTATTTTGCCTAGCAATCCTTCTTGTGTGTCAATCCATCTTAGGTAGGTATCACAGTTCAGAACTGACATGGTCACTGAAGTGTGACACGCATGTTTATTATCCATAAATGGATTATCTTCTGTGACCCAGCTCTTCTGTCATCTTGGCACCTTCCTCTTGTCAGCAGCTGTATTGTAGGCACTGAGAAGGCCTTGAGCCAAGTGAGAGGCAGAAGTGGGTGGGAGTGGCCATGGAGGTGGTCTTAGTGTTACCCGTGGGATGAATTGTGACTCCACCAGTCATATAAAATGGTGATTATCTTTTTCACTATCATATGCATCTTCTCAATCATCTACTATGATATATATCAAGAATTGATGACAAAAATATATAAATTGAAAATAGGAAGACTACTGAATACACTCCATCCTAAGAGCCAAATAAACTTTGCAAAATGGGGTTAACCAGTTTGGCATGAAATCCCTTTGAACAAACAAAAGGCAATAAGCTTCCCCCAGCTTGCCACAGTTCAGGCAAAGGATGCATGGAAAATACTAAAATCCTCATTATAGAAGGGATGGGTGTTGCCTTGCAGTTCTTGATTACTGTTAAATAGATTGCCAGCCTCTATCCTGGATTGTGAGGCAGTGTCCTCACAGACCCTAGCACCATCACTTCCCACTTTTCTCCATCATTTAAATACTCATTTTTTAAAAAGGGCTGTATAGAACGGTGGCTCTCAAATGTTAGCATTCATGAGGCTTGTTAAAACCCGAATTTCTCAGTCCCACCTCCACAATTGCTGATTCACTTGGTGTAGAAGAAGGCTGAAAATTTGCATGGAGCACTTGCTGCTTTTGCCACCAGGCTGGGTCCACACTTTGAGAACCCTTGTCAGAGCCCTTTGGCAATCCCTCCGCATGTATAATCTCTCTGTCTTCACACAGGAGGCAGGGCAGCAGCTATAAAGGTAAAGGATTCCAACAGCTAGGGCTCTGTTCCCATAAAGCAAGATTGAGCCTGTGAATGCATGAGGAGTTGGAGGGGCTCAGGCTAGCTCAGTGCAGTGTTGCCTTCTACCATGGAACTTCACTGTCTCTCCCTATGCTGCTCATGTTCTGGTTGAGAGTCCTTATCTGAGGACCATGTTGGTACTCTAAAAGTTACAGAGTCCGGGTGATTTCAGATCCTGAATTTCCAGGTTACGAATGATTGACCTATGGTTCCTTGTTTTCCCACTAGTAAAATGAAGAGCTTGCTACAGATGAGTGGTTCTTAATTCTGATTCCCCACAGAAAATCTCCTGGGGAAGGTTTTAAGTAATGATGTTCTTCAGGGTGTATCATGCTTAGATATTCCAATGTAGTTGTTCTGAAACAGGGCTGAAGGATCACCACCTTGTCCACCTGTCCCTCTGCCCATCCCCTGAACTCTCCCTGCTCACTTGACTCCTAGCCCTGACCCCTCCATCTATGCACCTCATATTCTAGATACTGTGTTGACACCAAGTCACTTCACACCTCATTAACTTCCTCTGCTTAATTAGGCAAAGGAGAATCCCAAGCAACTGCAGAATACATAGAAATTTACTGGTAAATATATAAACAACAAATTAGGAACACATTTAGAACCTGTAGAAAATTTTAAACTGTGGAATCACATGAAGGAGTCATTCCTAGAAAGTGATTTCTATTCACTGAGTCTCCCAAACGTCAGAAAACTACACATGTCATTTGAGATTGATTCAAGATTATTGATTGTCCTGGGCTGGCACAACCCCATTTTGTTATCATCCCTGCAGATTCACATGAACTTTCTATGTACAAGATTCAGGTGGTAGGACTTTTTTCTTTTGTAATCAGTCCCTAAAAGCAAAATGAGGTCCAAGACAAAGGCAGTGATCTGAGTGCCTTAGTGTCCTTTCTACTCTAGTGATAGTGATGAAGGTGATGCATTTTCCTGGTAGGGTTTAAAGTGTTACGTAAGTTTTCCATTTTATTTAGTGCATGAAGTACATATAGACTTGGAATCCCCAAAGGAGAGTGAGATCTTATCTATCTTCACCTGAGTTTCATTGACTCTTTGTAACTTGAACTAGAAGTGCTAGAACTTTCTATAAGTTGTCTAATGAACTTCATTTCAAGCTATAGTTGGTACAGCTTTTTCAGTTTAGTTATCACATTCAGTGATGATTTTTTTAATGGCTTAAATTAAGGCACATTTAGTTAAGGTGAGGGACACAAGGCAATTTAGTAATTTAATTCCACCATGTGGTCTGGACATGAACCCAAGGCCTGGGGATTGGTTTCTTTCTGTTAATTAATTCTTCATGTCAGACATCTGGAAACCCGCCTCTTCTGCCTCGTCTGAGTTGACTAATTAATTAAGCTGTGTTTGTAAACAGGCATTTTCTCCCCCAGCACTTTTTTTCATCATCTGTTTCTTTAGCCACAAGCTGGTGACCCTATTTAATGGTGAACTACCTAGCCAATAATTCTGTTGTCCTACAGGCTGAGGAGGTTTCTTTTGGAGGTGGCCCAGCACTATTCATTGGAATGAGGTAGATAAGGATTTGAATCCAACTGTGCCCTTTATTAATTATGTGGCTTCAGGAAAATTACCTTACATGTCAAAATGTCAGTTTCCCATATTTTGCCCTAAAAAGTCAACAGTGCTTAGCACATCATTGGCACTTTCCAAATACTGAGTATATTTTACTCACTGAGAGTACTCAGTCGAACTTGTCCCTGTGTGGAGAACAGCTAACTTTAAGCTGCATCCACACATGTTATCACACCGTTTCCACTCTCTCTTAGAGTTCTTTTGACAGGCATTGCCTCTTCATATTTTATAGACAATCAGTTTTGTAAGGTCCAATGGCCAGGTAAGACATGGTCTGGACATGTCTTCATTCTCCTGGCTTTGTTTTAAGACCAGGCATTTATCTCATTGACCATCAGTGGGTGGTAAGGAACTACATTATAAACCTTGAAGAAGAGGGAGTATTCCGCAAGAGTTACATAAGATAGTGCCTCAAAAAGCAGTAGACATATACAAATATAAATTAAACACTTTTAAGAAGAAACTGCAGAGGTAACTACAGATAAGATGTTGTATCTATTGGAGAAAATTGCCTGCTACTTGGTGGCATGTTGACATCTTTGTTGAATCCCTCAATAACATCTACTGTTCCATGCCCACCAGCCCTTGGCTGGTGGACATGGTGTTAGTAAGTGTTATAACCCAAAGTTATTAGCACATTTCAGTAACAGAAGTACTTTACATTTGAATGATTTGATATGTGGTCTATTCTCTGAAGTAGTCCTGTAAAATTAGTAAAAGTACTCTGTCTTAGTCACTTTTCTTGTTATTGGAACAAAATATTTGACACCTGAAACCTAAGGAAGGAGAGGGTTATTTTGATTTATGTCTCAGTCCATAGTTGGCAGGCTCCAAGGCAGAATGGCATAGCAGAGGGGCATAGCAGAGGAGAGCTGCTCATGGCATGACAGGCAAGATGCAGAAAGAGTGAAGGGAGGCACTGGGAAAGGAAATAAACCATTCAGGGACACACACCAGTGACCCATCACTTCTGTCCAGACCTCACCTTCCGGTAGTAAGTCAGCTCTAAGTCCCCGAAATGCAGTCACTGTCTGAAAGCCCTGCCTTTGTATTCATAAGGTTTTAAGGGAACATTGAGATATAAACCATAGCACAGTGGGTATAAAGGAATATATTCTTATACCTTTCACTATTTTCATGGTAAAAAGATTCAAATTCACAGAAGTCAAACCATTTGCCACCTCCCAAGGGCTTGTCAGTGGTGGGGGTGGGGGGGTGTAGCCCTGAAGTGTAGGACTTCCAACTCTAGGATTAGCACCATTTCAATAGGACTTCAGTTAAGGAAGACTTACATCTGCACTATACTTATTTGTATTGAAGAACTCTAAAAAATTGTGCTATTTTCTTTTAATTCTAGCTGTCTTCCTGCTTATCTCCACCTTTGTCCTTGCCTGATATGTGCAGCCTTTTCCTTGGGTGGATACAGGTTACTCAACCAACACAGAGCTTGACCACCTGGGTGGTACTTGAGAGCCTTACAGGGCTTCACTCATCTGGTTGCAATAGGCTCAGTTTAATCTGAATAATCAAAGTGACCTCATTCCTGTGTTGGGTGGTCGGTGGTAGATCTCAGCTGGTCTCATGTTGTGTGTTTGCCTCTCATTCAGGAGAGGCAAGCACACAAGTGCTCTCAGTGTTTCCAGCAGCTTCAAGGAGAGAAGGCCAGTTGCACTCTCACTTTCCAGCCTCTACGTGTGTCCCAGTTCTTGGTGTCCTATTAGTCAAGCAAGTCATGAAGCCATACTCAGAGTCAATGTGACAAATGATTGCATGGACACCAGAATGTGTGATTCATTAGGTGCCACTTATGTAACAATGGGCCACAAATGGATATAAAAATGTTACCCACCTATTTATGAGACAATCATAAGGATTAAATTTGATAATGCATATGTTTTATTCAGCATAGTGCCTGACACACAATAAGGGCTTAATACATATTAGCTGGTTTGTTCATAGAATCATCATCTATTGTTAGCTGGCAGGAGGGTTCCCTTTTGAAAGCATGTTTCCTTATTTACTCAACTAACGTTTATTTAGTGGCAACTGGCAATATTCCCTATGTTAGACATTAAGGATATTAGAAATTATACCATTTGGGGTTAGAGGAATAGAGTCAATAGAATACACACAGTCACATGCACCACAGATAGATGTGTAGATACAGATAAGGATATGGATGCAGATGCAGATGCAGATACAGATTCAGTTATGGATATAGATGTAGGTATAGGTCTATGTGTAATTTAATCTTAGCGCATCAGAGGGCAAGAGTCCACAATGGCTACCTGCACATTACAAAGTCAGATGATCTAGTAGCTGCACAGTTCAGCTGTTGGCAGGTGCAAACAAGAGGGATCAGGACATAGGACCAGTCTGAGACCAACATCCCCAAAATTCCCTGGAGAGTCACTGATGTGAGTCTCCATTGGAAGACTGAAAAAATGAGTGTGATGTCCACAAATGATGGGATGCACCTGTTTAAGCAGAATGGAGCTCTTCAAAACTCTATGCCAACTTCCTCTTTTCTTTTTCTTTTATCCATCCAATCTACAAGCCCCCTAATTGATGCCACCATAATCGGAGTGGGTCCAACTATGGACTCACTGAAGCACTTCTGCAACAATATACCACATGCAGATTATGTAACAGTCTGCCGCTGAATCTCTCTTCAGTATGCTGGCCTTCATGCCAGTCATCTCTGTGAAACCCCACAGACACACCCAGAGCTGTGTTTTACAGATCTGCTAGGAGTTTCATAATCCAGTCAAGATGACATGTGGTATCAAGCTTAATGGTCACAAGAATATTAAAAAATAATATCAATCCTTGCCATTAAACATCTTACAGTCTACTGGAAGAGATAAGACACATAAACAATGAAATGTAACACACCATGACAGGTTCAGTGATTTAAATGTGCACAGGTATTTTGGAATTGCCAGGGAAGGACAACTCAACCTTTAATACAGTGTAGCGGGGTGGTAAGCAAGAGCCTCTCGATGTAGATTCTACTGAGCTGTCTTCTAGACATCAAGTGAAAGTTATCTAAAAGATCAGGGGCTTAGAATAGGGCACTCCAGCATGAGTAAAGGCATTCAAGTAAGAGAAAGCAAAAGCAAAACATAATATTATGTTCTTATCAAATAAAATGAAAGCAGAAGAGATAGGCAAAAAATCCAAGGCAGAAAGATAAGAAGTAGGAGAGGGGAAGAAAGGGGGACAAGGAGAGAACAAAAAGGAGGAGAAGGAGGAGGAAAACACAAGCAAAGGGGGAAGGAGGAGAAGGAACAAGAAAAAAAGGGAGAAAGGAAGGAAAGCAAAAGAGAGAAGGAGAGGGACAGTGTATTCTCATCCAAAGGAGGTTAACATAATCTATAGTTGAAAGAGACAGTCTCTGAAATGGATAAGGGTGAGGTTAGGTCTGCAGTTTAGAGAAGGAGTGCAGTGGAGGGTAAACTGGAAGAAGATAAGACTAGAAGTGGAGAAAACAAAAGCAGTGTCAAAATCAAAGCGAAAGAGAAGTGTCTGCGAACAGAAGCCAAGGTAAGATCCTTCCCTGCTGTTTCCAACCTCAAAAGGTGGAAATGCATTTCTTTGAGACATGAAGTGATCTTGGACATCCCAGTTTGGGATAGTAAAGACTATTCAGGGAAAACTGTGAGTGCCATTGTCCAGGAGTTTGTAGTCCTATCTTGCTGTCTTAGTGAGGTGTAAGAAGAAAACTGTTCCAGGAACCTAAGAAGGTGACTTAGGGAGAATTTTCAGTACCTTCTTTCCAAATCTTTTTCTTCACCCTATAGTCTAGTCTTCTGAGATTGTAAAATATTTTTAGTAATTTTGGCCTCTTATATTTGCATTCACTTAGCAACTCAGTGATTTTATGTGTCTTTTCTATGTGCATGCCTTGATTCTTTTCATATAAATTCACAACCTTGTGTCTTAAATTTCCTGGATGATCACACTTTAAATGATAATGCTTCATTGCCCCAGAAAGCACGCTCTTAATTAGTGATGTTTACATTCAGATGTGTGGTCTAGAAAACAGTGTCATTAGACGCCTGCCCTATGTCCCTTCTCCAAAATGCTTCCCATTACTTTCTGTTTGACACTTTAGCATGAACACCCTGCAGTGATAAAAACAGTTTTCTGCAGACTCATCTGGTGAGGTCCTGCTCCTGTCCTGCTACTTTTTCTTGCTCTTAAAAATTTGCATGCAAGCCTGATTTTGCTTTCATGACTGGTTTATTAAATGTGTGACAAATGCCACAAATGTGGCATTGCTTTTCATTAGTGCCTTGAGATATACCGGATAGAATTGCTAGCCCATTGATTCTAAGATATATGGGCAGATTTGTGTGTCTCATTACCAAGACCCTTTCCTTGAAATCATTTGAAATTCAGAGAAGGACCACGAAGAAAGGTGTGATGAAATGGATCAGGGATCCAAGGGCAGAGAACGTGGGGGAGTCAGTTCAGTCAGCATCCTTTGAAGAGTAGCATAATCACTCCTGGCTCCAGGGGGTCCCCTACAATAAATCAGTGTCTTCTGGATGATGGCAAACAGGCCCACAGAATTTCTAGGGAGAGCAGGATAGATGGGTTACAGTGGATCAGTACAGACACTGGGCATTTGCATTACACATTTAGAATGCTTTCTGCATTCCATAGGCCTTACGTACAGAGGAATGACAAAAAATTAGGCCCTCTGGTGTCAGACTGCTGAGGCTAAAGTCCTGTTTCTGCCACTTGCTTGAGTCAGAGAACCTTAAAGGACTTACAACAGTTTCTGGTTAGGAGCTCTTAATCCTGGACAAGGATTTGTAGAAGGGGTACATGGAGAGCAGAAGGAGAGACAGAAAGCGTGCAAATGACTGGGCCTGGCAGCAGAGATTGGCGGGTACACCAGGCAGAGGGAGATGCCAAGTGATCTTCTGAGGGAGACTGGCTACAACTGTAGATTCCATGGCTATCCAGGCAAGCCCCGTGATGTTTGGGGCCAGACAAAAGCTGTAGCCATAGGCCACTATCTATACAACGGGAACTCTAGCTAGTTGGCCTCATCTAACCCCAGATTCTTCAAACCAGAGGGGACATCTCCTGTCACCACTTCTGTTGACCCTAAACAGGAGACACTTGCTTAGGAATAGCTATGGAATATGCCTCTCACTGGAGAGCCACCTATTTCTTAGCTCCTGAGACATTCATAGAAAGTTGATAGTGGTAAATACCACTGCTAGCAACACAGCACTGTCACTTACCCAGGATCCAGCACGTTCCAGGGATTCTGCAGAGCACTTTACGAATGCTATTTCACATTCAAAACCCCATAAAGGTAGTTATTATCTGTTGGTATTTATAGATGAGAAAAGCAGTACATTGTGAATGCTGTTTTGATTATAAAGAATAGACACCCAACAAGGATTAGCTTAAGTGAAAGACCAATGTGTCCTAAGGATACTGGATTCTCCCAACAGAATCCCTAACAGGACTGGCATTTAACCTTCAGAAGGGCTATAAAAGAGTACTCTGATGCTCTTATCTAATATGTTCCCTGTCTCACTTGCAGTTACTTCTCAGTGACCACTGGCTTCATTCCTCTCTCTCTCTCAAATTGGGCACGTTTCTCAATAGCTACAAAGCACATTTGTCCAGAGTTCCTAAGTCTTGCAAGTGGCATCTTGTGCTACTGAAATGACATAAACCTAACCTTAAGGATGTGAGCCATCCAGTCAGAAGCCCACCTCAGCCACTCACCAATGACTGACTGACTGAGTTCAGAGTAGAGCAGGAAACAGAACAAATCTTGTGGTGACTTCCCCAGGACCACGTGGCTGTAACTGAGAAGATAAGTTCACATGAAAAGGAGACCCTGAACTATGAAGAGGGTTAGGGACAGAAAGCAAATGAAAAGAGAGCTTCACATGATGGGTAGCCAGTAGCAACACAGAATTTCGAAGTTTAGGTACCCTGTCCAAGTCACACACAACCAACAATGTCAAAGGCAAAGCTCAGATTAGGTCTTTGGGGCTTCAAAGCCCATTTTTTAAAGTAACATGATGATTCAGAATACAGTAAATAAAGCGAGTGAATGAATGAATGAATATATGTAAGTAACTATGTTCCACTTATATGTAAATACAAGCAGAAGCCTTGCTTGATAAGGCAGTGCTCTAATCTAAAAAATCACAGATTAGAATGGTGTGACATTGCACACATTTGTTCTAAACTTACAACTGTCATTTGAGGTTAAAGGTGGAAAGTAATGACAAGGTAGCCTGATGGCAAACAGTGTTTATGGAGCCTGTGGCCCAGCCCCAGAGCAGATTATAGCAGCACCCTATGGTCCATCCAATGCCTCACAGTCAGCCTGATAGCATCCCTGCTGAGCTGTGTTCTGACATGAGTCAAGGCCTTGGGCCTGGTGTCCGCTGCCCACAGCTACATGCTAGAGGAGGAGGTAGGCACAGAAGGAGTGAAATTAGGCATGGTGCTAAGTGGAAGAAGCCCTGCCTGTCCAAGAAGATGACCTAGGACTCAGTTCAGGGATTTTAGAGGAGGAGCCTTTTCTGGAAAGAGGTATGTGGCGGGGCGGGGGGGGGGGGGGGCTTTGTTCTCTGTAATTGGGCTCCTATCAGTCCCAGAGTTGTGATGATTGGATTTCTAAGGATGGTGTGTTGGGCCTTAGGAGGCCTTGATCCCTTGAACCAGGAAGACATCAGCTACTTCAACAAAACATGAAGATTCAGCCTATCTAAGCTTATGTAACAAACTATTATAGAATGCTCTGAGGAAAAGGAATTAAGCTCTTTCTGAAATATATATTTTGCTCCTGGAAAGGATTTATGGAAAGGCATCATGGGCTCAATAAGATGCCTTAGATGGAAGGTCTTTGGCAAATCCAAGCAGAAGTATTTTTATTCCTGAGATTTCTGGTTTATTATTATTGTTGTTGTTATTTACACTTTAAGGAAAACAAAAGAATTTCAAGTAATTTACCTTGATAGTTTGAAATGTATTGAGATATAAGTTGGGCAAGTTGGAGTTTGTTGTTATTTCCCTCTCATCACAAGAAAAAAAATTGTTTCTGAGGGGAACCTATCTACAGAAAGAACTGTGCTGAAATTTTTAGTAGTAATAACAATAACGTAGAGGAGAAGTGTAAACATGGCAGATATCTATATAAAGCTAGTATGAGCAAGGCACAGAAAGGTTACATAGCTCACCAAAGATCACACAACTTATCAGTACTCTGTTTTAGGGCCATTTGCTGCCATTCTGCCTGTCCAGCCCCATCACAAACTTCAACTACCACTTGCCAGGAACCCTTTGGGTATGACCATCAGGGTTTCTATAAAGCTGGATAAAGATGAGGAACTGTAGAGGTGGGACAAACTCTTCAACTCCCTCGGGCCAGAGCAGAATCATGTAGAGAAAAGAAGTCAGACATGTGGGCAATATGATAATGGTAAGAGAGACAGAGGCTTCTAGAATCCAACAGGTCAGGAGAAACATCTTGGAACCTCCATGAGCCTTAAGTGTTTTAGTCTACACTGAGGGCAGCTAACAATGTCTACCTTTTAGGAAGCTAGTGATAATGAAATGATGTACCTTCAAGAACTGCCTGGCACCAGGCCTGGTTCATTATAGCGCATCTCTGTTGGGGGTGTTATCTGAAGTGGCTGTAACTGCTGCCTGGTGCTGAGGAAATTAACAACTTTCATTCTTGATAACTGATCCTTTCCCCTCCTGCTCTGCTTCCTAAAGTTTTCTGAATTATGAAATTCATAATTCAGAACAGGAGACCCAGAAAGAGGGTTATAAACAGCAAGGAAGCAACAGTGGATAGGCAAAGCTCCTGGGAGCCCTGGGCTCTACTGGAGAGGCAGGAGTCAGCCAGGGCTGGCATCTGAGTCTCTGGGCAACAGAGATGTCTCTGTGTCACTGGGAAAGAGCCACCAGGTCCAGGCAAGAACAGCCAGGTGGGTCTGCCTTGGGCATATCAGAGCTACTAGTCCCGAGGTGAGAAGCGGGGGAGGGGAAGCAAGAATAGGCCATAGGCAGTCGTGGATCAAGTTTGAATATGAACATTAATGTATCTTCAAGAACACTTTCCAAATTCAAGATTTCTAAATGTATGTGGATGTCTCTGGCATGTTAATGATTAGGAGAAAGAGTACCAGACTGTGTCCATAGGTTTCTTAGACAGTCAAAGCTCAGATACTACCTTTATGTGTGCTGTGGTTCTTGGGGCCTGAAGTCCACACAGCACAACTTCATCAGAAAGCTGAAGGGAAACAGAATGAATTGATGGCTGTGGGGCACGCTTTGCCCCCTGCACCCTTTCCATGGAAGGACACCGGAGTGGGTCTAGCAGAGTCTTGGGGGTGGGGTGTCGTATTTTTTTTCCTCGGGGATATCAGTCAGCGCTTTACTGAGAACACATTTGTATTGGCCACTCTGAGAGGACCACAGGATGTAAAATAATGTGGTCCCTGCCTTCAAGGCACTTAGACACATTTGGAGACATACGTTTGCATATTAGAATAAAGCTAACACTTTAATATGTGGCCCACAAAATTGTTATGAGATATCAAATGACAGCTGCTCTTCCCCCAGCTGAGATGATCAGGGAGTGTTTGACCGAAGTAATGATGCAGGATAAAGGTCAAGCAGGATACGGAATATTCCAGAAACACAGAAAGGGGACCAGTCCCTAGGCAGGAGAAGGGGCTAAGTGCAAGAGAGACTACAGAATAGCAGGCAGCAAAGTTGTGTCTGTGGCACACACCAGACACCAAAAGCCAAATGCGAAAGATGTCAAGAAAGACTGACTCGAAAGGAACATTTGGAAAGAAAGAGAATTCTTTTTCCTTGGTATGGTACTGGAGATTGGAGCCAGGGTCTTCTCACAGAACCACTTGTTCAGAGCCCCCAGCTCTTCCCCCCTTTTTGGTATTTAGTGCAGGGTCTACAGGGTCTCACTACACAGATCAGAGTCATAGTGATTCTTGTTTTCAGTCTCCCAAGTACTGGGATTACAGGCACGTGTCACCACACTCAGTCCACGTGAGCATGCTCCGGGGTCGGCCAGCATGGCACGCCAAGGATTGAACCTTGGCCACTATGCTCTGCCTAAGCAGGTGCTTTAATCCACTGAGCTATCTGGCCAGCCCTTAGCCCCCTTTTTAATTATTGTTTTTTATTTCCACACAGGGCATCTCTTAAGTCCTTAAATTGGCCAAACTGAGCTTGAACTTACAGGCAGTCTGCCTACCTCAGTTTCCCAGAGTGCTGAGATTGCAAATATGAGCCACCATGTCTGTTTGGCATATTTTTTTTAATGTAAAATAAGCAAGCAAAGGTTCTACTTAAAAATACATATTTTGCTTCAAAAGAAAATCTTTTTAAAAAAAAAAGAAGAGTCAGAAGATAAATCTCAGAGTAGGAGCAGTATTTCCAGCATAAATGCTTGTAAAGAGTTACTACCACCCCTACGTTAGGAACTCTTGGCCACCAATAGATAAGAAAGACAACAGCAATCAAGCTTAAGTAAGGGGTTAGAAGGTAGAAAAGGAAAACGGATGTGGAAAAATGGCTCCCGCTCACCGTGACTCAAGGAGATGAAAACCAGAGCAGTGAGGCATCACATTTCATTCCTCAGATTAGCAAACATTTAATCGCGAGGAAGTCTTGCCAGAGGTGAGGATCTGAGCCAGGAGCACTCTCACGTTTTGCTAGTAGTGATTTTAATTGCGGTGAACTTCTGTGTACTCATGACACGGAGCACATTGAAACCGCCTATGTGCCCTCTCGGGTTGCTTTTTCATGACTGGAAACTGATGCTGTTGAAATGCCAACATATATATTTGTAAATACCCTAAATATTGATGGATAGGGTTAGGCTGAGTAAATGAAGACAAGTTCGTCATTGCGGGTGACTGTGCTGCTATATAAAAGACCTGGATCTGGCTAATGAGTTGGAAAAGGACACACTGTGTACTGAAGTGAGAAACGCAAGCAGTAGAGGAGTGTGTTTATGTTACGTGTTTGTGATCTGTTTATAGGAACACGCACACTTTATATATTCCTTATTGTATAGAAATTTTTTGAGTAGGTACAGAAAATGGATTGCAATGCACTAGTAAGTTCACTTGGCTATCAAATACGGGAAGAACTGGGCCAGCTGGATAGCTCAGTGAACTAAAGAGCCTGCTTAGGCAGAGCTCAGAGGCTGAGGTTTGATCCCTGGTATGCCATCCCAGCCCCACTCCTGGGGCACACTGAGACAGGGATTGAGACTGGGCATGGTAGCACGCATTTGTAATCCCAGCACTTTGAGGCTGAAAACAGGAGGATCACTACAAGTCCAATCTATGTAGTGAGATCCTGCAGACCCTACAGACCCTGCACCAAATACATAAAAAATAAAATTTAAAAAAATGGGGAGAGTGACTGTAGCAAAGTATAGAGAAAAATGAAGCTCTTCCATACACTCAGACTTTTAAAATCCTGTGTAGCCAGCACAAGAAATGCATGTGTGTTCCATCAGCCTCAGATTCCTGCAGAATTCTGCAATTAGGAGTCTGAGGCCTGCCCAGAGGCAGCACTAACTTGTGGCTGGAGATAGTCACGAACTTGACATCACCTTAAGAGAAAAGTGAATGAAGCGTTCCAGTCAGCTGCCCCACAGAGACACCATGCCTATTCCTTCAGCTTGCCCAGGCAAATAACATGTAGCTTTAAATTTTGCATTTTAAAAGTCAGAAGAAGGTTTAAAATAAGCAGCAAGTATTTTGTGTTAGATCCAGATGTCATCTCCAGCGAGAAACAAAAAGGCTTTGATTTTTGAAAAATAACCTTTGACGCCTAAAGAGGCTCTAATAAATGCTTTTGTTCCAGGATCTTAAAAAATGACTTTCTGTGCCGATGAGAGAGGCAGCCGGGGGAGAGGGATGTCCTCTGCTTATCTGTGCAAGGACTGCTGTGGTAGCAGCAATCGCCCTGTCCCTTTTCCCTCTCCCAATGACACATCGCTCTGCGGAAACATCCACTGGCTATAGCCAAGGGACAGCCTCTTGGGCTTTCAGGGAGGAGGAGCACAGTCCCTGCAGTCCTTCATGTGTGGCCTTTGTCAAGCTGCTGATTGCAACCAATTTCCTTGGCAGTAATGAAGGAAATCTGTTAGCAGGACTTCGAAGTCTGATCCACTGCAGATTTGTCCGTAGAATTTTGACAAGGAAAGGCTCATAGACCAGGTGCCTCAGAGATGCTGCAGGCTTGGAACAAACAGTTCCTTCAGAGGAGAATTTCCCCCGATTACAAGTTCAGTTGGTATCAAAGGATCTGAACTAGAAACCCTGAAAGGTGACTCCATGCTTTTTTTGAAGAAAACTAAGCAAAGATATTTTTTTCTTCTCTCTCGAGAAAGATGATTTGTATCCTCAAGAGATTTTTTTAAATATTAGTGTGGCAGATAACTGATTGTTTTATAGACATATTCCTGTTAAATGTGCTTGTGGTAGTGATATTTGTTTAGTACTTACCTCCAAGGAATTTAGAGTGCTTCACAGATCTTTTCTTCATTATTTTTTAAGGTTTTATTTTTCCTGATTGTATTTTTTTTTTTTTTTTGCAGGATCAGGGTTCAAACTCATGACTTTGCACTTGCCAGGCAGGCACTTGTGCCCCTGAGCTATCTCCCCAGCCTCCTGATCGTATTTTAATCTTGCCTGTAAATTGTTCATTCAACTTTTCCTCACTGGATTTTCTCCAAAGTAGCTTCTGTTCAGCTCATTTCCTACTACTCCCTCCATTCCATTCCAGAGATTATGTATTTCCACTGCTTCGGAATCCTAGGCAACTGTTCAAAATAGTTGGTTCACAGAGTCAAGATTTTCTTGCTCTGTTTTCCTTATTATTGCTTCAAACTTTCCCCTTTGTTGTACTTCCTTCTCCTTGAAGGAAGACTCATTGGAGACATTTCTCAATGTTCTACCTTGGTCTGTGCCTTTTGGCTTAGTTTTAGGTAATCAACTAAGCAACTATCTTGGTCTAGAAAGAGTTTTACGTAGAGCAGAGGGTGTAGCTCAGTGGTGGAGTATTTGTGTACAGTGTGTGAGGTCTGGGGTTCCATCTCAAGTTCATCAAAAGGAAAAAAAAAAGGAAGAAAAACAGAACAGATAAACATAAGAATTTGAGGTAATTAAACATGTTCTCTAACATGAGTCCTATGTTGGGGCACTATGAATCTGATATTCATAGTAGTTATATTTTTTAAGTCTCCTTTCAGTCTCCCATGAATTTGTTAATTTTCCTCCTGACTACAGTCATCCTTGAGGAAACAACCTTCAAATAAGTAAGTGTTTTCTATAAGTAAATCGGACACTGCCCTTTCTTCAGGGAATGCTACCAAGAACAACTCTTCTATGAGCTCTAGTCTGTATGAGTGCTGTAAAGAGCTCTTGATCTGAAGTGATAATAAGATTATGAATTATGTGCAAGACACCTTAGAAATATATTCAACTATTCTTACAAATGTGCAAACATTTTGCTTAAAGAGTTTCAAAAATTTGCCTGTGGCCTCTGAAACATTTAGTGACATGTTTGGAATGTATTCGAAAAAGTCACCTGGAAAGTTTTAAAACACCATTACCAAGAAGGTAATCAATAACACAAAATAATGAATAGTTTGATTATTGTGGGCAGTGTGAACTGATAAGTATCTAAGAACTTCCTGAAGGGGCAGGGACAGAGGAAGCCCTGATCTGTAGCAGTCACCAATTTTATGGTGCCCAACCGGCTTCACTGAGCAAGGACTTAGGGAAAAAATGAACACAATCCAGTTGGCTCTCAAGAGTGATAGAGATCACCTTGCTGGAGTGAGCAGATCTTCAAGAGCAGGAAACTGAACTAGTTCAACGAATAAAGAACTCTTCACCTAAGCCATGATCCCCTGTGTTTCAAGGCCCAGCTTAGAAATAAGAGTCACTAGGAGGCCTTTCTCTCACTCTTCTGGAAGTGATCACTGTTGCTGTCAGTGCCAGAATGCTTAAATGCATTCTGTGTGCGAGTAGTGAGAGAGGACGTTATTAACAACAGATAAAATCTTTCCCCTCGGAACTGTAACTTGGAAGACATAACTATGTCTTGCTCCTTAATTACCAGCTGAGCAGAGCAGCCTAGTGGGTGGAGCACAAGCTGTGGAGCCAAACTTCCAAGCTTCAGGCCCTGACATCACACTTAAGACTCCCTATCTTTTTTTTGGTATTATAGGGAAGGGTCTACAGGGCATTCAGGGTCTCACTACTAGATCAGACTTGTAGTGATCTGTATGTTTACAGCCTCCCAAGAGCTGGGATTGCAGGCATGCACCACCCAGTCCCAATTGCCATTTCAGCATGCCCCAGGGGGCGAAGCCATCATGGTAATCCTGGGGATCAAATCCCTGATTCCTATACCTGCTTGCAGGTACTATAATCCACTGAGCTATTTGGACGACCCTAATACTCCCTATCTTGAGCTCTTGAGAAAATCACCCTACCCCTCTGTAGAAGGAAACATTAGTTGGGAGTCTATCTTACAGATTTGCTGCAATGATTAAAGGGATTACTAAACAAATTCAGCTAACGCTTCATAAATGTCATTTTGTACTGTGATCTCTAGGACCCAGTCTGGTGTCTGGCACGAGGTGCTGTGCAAGTATTGTTGGTTGAATTGAACTGACATGGAACACAGCTATGATTCAGCTAGCATGGTAGGAAATTGGGAAAGAGTGTGCTGTAGCAAAACTGCATGAACAAATTGTTGAGGAAATAGGAATGGCATATTTAATAAAAAAATCAGTAGATCATGGAATTATAGGAACTTTTCCTGCTGTAGAGTGATGCACAGAGCAGGGTGGAATCATCATGCCCCCCTTTACCCCATGTGCTAGACACTGTAAGTCTATAAATACAACATTTGTTGCTGCAACAGTTTTTATAGACTGCTATTGAATGACATACCTCCTTTTCAGGGCTGAGCAGTTGCTTTTTGAATAATTTGAATGCTAGACTTTAAGCATACTATTAAATTTCATTCCATTTGGTTCAGTCTAGTGTTTGAATTAATTTATTTCTTCTGTACTCAACTCTGCAGAGCATTATATCTTCTATACTGACTAGCTTTGTGTTGTCTGTGATCTTGTGAGCATGGCTTTTATTTTGTTCTCTTCTAAATCACTTCTAAGTCACTTCTAAGAGCAGGGTCCCTTGATAGGTCACTAAACACTTCTTTCCAGCTGGCACTGATTTATTAAATAATTTTTCTTTTCTTTTTAGACACAGATTTAAACGCTTTTCCAAGTCTATCAAAATAACCAGTAATCCGTATTATAGTTCATCTTGTTCACAAGAATGTCGTGAGAAACTTTGCCAAAATGTTATGTCTGCAACATCTTTTTTTCCCACAGACAGAATAAGTCTGTTAAAAAAGAAGCTGCAGCTAGTTTGTTGCAATCTGTTCCTGATTACCCTATGCTAATTCCTATCCTGACAATTTCTCCTGAGTTGAACCAGAGATGCATAATTCAAGACAGTGAGTTTAACCACATCAGGATAGACAAGGCTTAGTTCACAGACCTTGACAGTTTAGATGAAATAACTGGGCACATCCTGAGGGCAGTGAGAGGTTACAGACTGTGATGTCTATGACAAGCTCTGTAGAGAACCTTGGGTGAGGGTGGAGGCTTCCTGCAATAATTTCATAATGGGCTACTGAACTACCCTGGGATGTGCTGGTAGTAAAGAAGGCAAGAGAAAATACCTTAGAATTTATTCATTTTTAAAATTTATTTAAATGAGAACAAAAGACAAAATAGCAATGAAATAGTTTCAAAACAGGTTAGTAGAATAGGTACAATAACTAATGCTTTATATATTGTTGTCTTCATAGTAGTTGTTCAGAGGACAAGATACAGACATGATATTTTTGTCTAAACAGTATTAGTAAGCTCAAGAACAGAGAATGTGGACTTCCCAGGTCTTACAGGTTCTATCATAAAAATAGGAGTGGGTGGTTCTTTCAAAGATGATCGAAGGCATTATCTAGAGATTGGCAGCAGGGCTGCCAAGTTCATGCTATGGCGACACTCAGCATTCCTGTTATTCACGTGAATGCAGCTCCTTAGCCATGTGCTGTGCAGCCTGCGGCCACATGGGGCAGCTCACAGAGAGACCATCTGAGTTGTACGAGTGCATATCTTTGTGGACTCGATAGTCCTTACCAGCCCAACCCTTTCTTCCACAAATAGGCCACATCTGTGTTCTTTCATCTCAACTCACCATTAAGTTCCAACCCACACCTACCTGGCTCTCCGCTCAGTTGGCCCCTGGACCTCTGCTGTAAGCCAGAACATGTCCAGTCAGCTCATTTGCTGCAGTCACAATTGACCTTTAAAACACTATTTTCTATTCTCACTGTCATGTTCCTTGTTATGGTTGAGAAAAAGCAAACAAACAAAACACCTGACAGCCACATGAAACATAGGAAACAGGCATCCTCTCAGCACTAGGTTCAATTTTAGCACCTACTGTGTAGTGCTGTAGTTGTTTACATCCCTGACTTCTTCACCCAGCCTCATGTGAGTCTGGTGAGAGGCAAGATAAAGCTTTTTTGAGCTACAGAGTTTAGCAGAGTGCCCACCACCACATAGTAGGTCCACACTTTTGCATGGTAAGTGGGTGAGTGATGGAATTTATTACTTTCTTATTTAGAAGCAGTAGTCTTCTGCTGAGCGTATGGTTTAAAAGCCTTCTTTCCATTATGTACAGAGCTTGCATCTGTTCGCCTTCATTTAAGCACTTCTTAGAAAGATTCAGCTGATGCTAAGAAAGGTTCTTATGTCATGGTTGGTGTTTTCTGAGTCTTCTGTGCATTCCTGCCCAGGTGGGGAAATGGAAAGACAAGTCCCTGCAGATGAAATACTATGTGTGGCCCCGAATGTGTCCTGAGACCGAGGAACAGGAGGACGACCACCTGAGCATTGTGACCTTGGAGGAAGCACCGTTTGTCATTGTGGAAAGTGTGGACCCTCTGAGTGGGACTTGCATGAGGAACACAGTCCCCTGCCAGAAACGCATCATCTCTGAGTATGTGCAGCACCTCCTACTTAGGCCTTGGGTGGCAAGAAAGAGTCACAGTTAGTACAGCTGTTAGTGCCTGGCCAGCTTGGGGCCTGGAGCATGGAATGAGTTGAGCACCATGCCCTTCTCACCTGCCTCTGAGCTGTGGGACTACTTGCCACCTGCAGGAGTGGTAACTGGTTCTGTCCAAATCACAAGCTAAGAATATGCTTGCTAACCACTTGATTAATGCTCCTTTGGCCTTACCTGGCCACACTGACTGGGACCTCAGGTTCACAGAGGTCAATGTTTACTTTTCATGTTGAAATATGTTTCCTTGAACCAATATGTACCCAAACTTTTTTTTTTTTGTACCCAAGCTTTGAGATTTAGAGCCATGTTTGAATATAAGTCAGACTTATCTATGCAGTCAGGAGTCAGGATAATCATTCTCTTTAGTAAGAGAAGGAAGTATCCAGAAGAAAGAATGTGAGGTTTATTGGGTGCTGGAAACTTTTCTATAGCAGGGTTGAGGTACCAGTTAAATGGTTAAGATATGAAAATGTAGCATGCGAACCTGAATCTTTAGAATATGCACCCTTTCCACAGGTGCATCATACTTCAATAGGACATTAATAACTGCCAGCAAATGTGGATTGGAGTAGTGATACGAGGTCTGATTTCCTTGATTTGGTGTGAAGGTGGAGGCTGCTTTGGGGTTGGAACTTTAATGACCAAGAGTACAATTTTTTTTTTTTCTTGTACAAAGCTTTACTTTTTTTTCCTTTTCCTTTATATGGCTAGGAATAAAACAGACGAGGAGCCAGGCTACATAAAAAAGTGCTGCAAGGGATTCTGTATAGACATCCTTAAGAAAATCTCTAAATCTGTGAAGTTTACCTATGACCTTTACTTGGTGACCAATGGCAAGCACGGGAAGAAGATCAATGGAACCTGGAACGGTATGATTGGAGAGGTGAGTGTCAGGAAGTAAGGACTATTTTCGTTTGTCTTTTATTTTTGTTTTCACTTAAATGCATCTTAAAAGACACATTTCATGTATTCCCAAAAATATGAAATAGTAAAGAGAGGGTTCTGTTCCTACTCTACAACAAAAGTTACTGCTAGGCCATGCATATTTTCCTCATGGTGGGCCTGGCCTTCCTGGGTTCTAACTGGAGCATTTCATCTTCCTCTCCAGGTGGTCATGAAGAGGGCCTACATGGCAGTGGGATCACTCACTATCAATGAGGAGCGGTCGGAGGTGGTAGATTTCTCTGTACCCTTCATAGAAACTGGTATCAGTGTCATGGTGTCACGCAGCAATGGGACTGTCTCACCTTCTGCCTTCTTAGGTAAATGATGCATGTGCTACTGGAAAGGAGTGGTTGTGGGAATGTGAAAATGGATACGGTCTATGGCAGAAGCACATGGCCAGGTGCTTTCTGCCACCAGGAGGCTTGCCAGATGCTGGGGGCTTTGGAATTGATTATTCTCAAACAGGAAAGCTCAACAACACTCAGGCGAACATGAAAACAGGCCTTTTAAGAAAACTCTACTGAACTGGTCAGCAGAGGTATCCTGTAGTCCTCTTCTTGTCACTTAGGCATTATTTGACCTGAAGCAAATTTGCTTTACCTTGGGGCTCAATTTCCATGTTCAGACAAGAGGCCATTTGGCTGATCCTGCGGCTGCTCCCTCCTCTACTAAGAGCAATTCTAGGTAACATTGACATACTTATTTATTTCTAATTGTCTTCAAGAGTGGATACTAGGACCACCAAAATATATTTCCTGTTTTTACATGCATTTTGGAAGTGTTGCCAGCCAGAGCTGACCTGGAGCTTCCTCCCACCCTGCCCCCTGCTTCCCTGAGCCAGCCTCCACTTCTCCATTCTCCAGAACCACTTATGTGTCAAACCTTAGATATGATATAAGACTGGGTGAGAGAAGGCCAAGATTTCAATTAGATGAGCACTTCTCTGAGCTCATATCCCATATTTTTTGTAGGGGCTGTGGAGCAAGGGGTGGAAAATAAAATGTCACCTTGAAAATAGAACATTTGGCCAGGAGACAGGAGGCCTGGTTTGGTCATAAACAAGCTCTAAGCCATTGGACAAGTCATAATCACTCTAAGAGACATCAGCATCTTCAAATATATGGAGATATTGAAATAGACAGTGACTAATATTTCTTTAAACTCTCCTCATAAGGAATTAATTCAACTAATGTACCACTAAGTGAAATTATAAGTTCCATAGAATTTTTCTATAAATTACAATTGTACTCAAGTTTCTTAGCTAATCTTTTTATTTATGGTGAAGCAAATTCTGGCCCTGACAACCTTATGAGAGATGTTGGTAGATAGCACACATTGTATGCATTAATCTTCATAACTTCTGGGCACAATTTATTTGAACTTTTCTTTTGTAAGGATGATAGAAATATTGAAAGATACAAGACTCATGGTAATTCTAACTCTTCTTAGTTTATTTATTCATTTAATTTTTTATTATGTCTGGCTTAGCCTACCCTGGAGGTGGGGCTGGTGCAGCATGTGGTGCTGAGGATCAAATCGTGGTCCCTGCAGTTGCCTAAGCTTACCTAAGCAGGGGCTTTAGACCGCTGAGCCATCTCGCTGGCCCCAATTCTAACTCTTGTTAGTTTATCACTAACTATAACTTCTAAACTGGAAGAATCAGCGAGCTCTGAAGGGACAGAAATGCTAGGCAAAGTATTTTGGAGGAATCATTAGCTACAAAGACAAGAAAAACCAGTGTTTATCGAACACCTCATATGTGATATGCCAGCCATTTTAGTGCGTGCTTTCAATATTGTTAACTCACTGACATTATTAGTACATCCACTTTAAGATTTAGAAAAACAGATATAAGATAAAATCTACTAATGGTAGCCTTCAGAGCCTGTACTCCAGTCTACGTTTGGCCCTCTCAGCATTCCATTCCTCATGAAGGAATCTGGATATGGTGGGCAGAGTCATCAACTCTCATAACTCACTTCACAGCCTCACTGTGCCACTTTTTCAGTATGACTAAGAAGAACTTTGATCTCAACCTTCGTTTACTCCTCTTAATTAGATATGGTAATCCATAATGAAGGGTCCGTTAAAATGATTCTTCTTAGCAGTGTGTCATGAAATAAAGCTTTGTAAATTAAAAAGATCAGTTCAGATCTTTATCATATTTTTTGTGCTACTCTGAACTTAATGGGAAAAGAGATTGTCCCAAAAGTGATGCTTTTATTCAGTTATTCCCCACTCTTACAAAAAACTAAAATTGAGGTAGGACTTCAGTTAGAGATAAAGACAGAGGTGGTTTCGTTAAACTACCTAGAGAGGCTTTGAATTATACCCTCTATGCTTGACTCTCTGGCTGCTATTGAAAGGTTTTGTACTTCACTGTTGGTGTGTTAAGCTCTGGAGCTGTATTGAGGTTCTTTTTAAATTGATTAAGTGACCAAGCTTTCATAATTCTTTGGAAGTTCCATAGTAAAGTAGGTTTCAGAGTAAGAAATATATTTTATAATTTTCAGCCAATTTTTCCACATTTTCAACTTCATCTTTTATTAATGATTTGGAAGATAAGGAAAATAGCATGTTAATTCACTTAGAGATGAGGTTTTATTTATTTATTCATTTATTTTACAATGCGACAGCTAAAAAGGCCAGTACTATTTGAGACATATTTGAGGGAGCCCTGCATAATGGAACAGAGGAGCAATTGTTCCTTTGTGTATGGGCCTTTAGAGAGGTGGCTTCTAGAATAGGTAGTTCAGCTTCTGGGCACCTCTAAGCTAGAGAGTATGCAACCTGAAGGCAATCAGCAAAAATGATTAAAGATGTTAAAGAAATGATGTGTAGCACATTCCTGCTATCTTGCCTGGTCATATTCCACCAATCTTATCACCTAGTAATAGGGGAAAGAGCAATTATAATTATTTTGTGAATCTCTACTCATACATATTCCCTTGTACCTTGTTAAATTTATACTGCAACAGATATTGATTTTTTAATGTAAATAGATTTTTAACTTTGACTTGTATTGTTATATCCCAATGGCATGTAATGAAATGTGCTAAATCAAAGTGGATTGCAAAGAAAAATCTAGGCCGGACAACTCAAGAGAAGTGGGTAGGAGTGGTTATTCATAATTATCATGAAACCAATTCAACTCTGACCCATTAAGAATGAATTTGATTGCAAGACTCAATAGTAGTGGTGAAGGTTTATGGGGTGGGGATTCTCCACTTTATACTGTGCCCGTAGAAGTGAGAACATAAACTGAATCCAACTAGGGCTATTCACTTGCAACTTGTCTAGTATTTCTGCCAATTGTACCTTTTACAGAAAGACAGAGATTGGTCCAGAAGTTCCAGAAACTGTCCCGTACAAACCTCAGAAGGTTCACAGGCTTGAGGTTATCTTCCTCATACATTTGAAAGATAACCTCAATATGCCCACCTGGGAGATGGATTTGCTCAGGCAAATTTTGTGTCTCTTTAACCTAGTCCTTGGCTCACTTAAGGCCTGCAACAGCCTTGCTGTTTGCCTTCCCCCAGATCTGTGTTTGCATGCACAAATGAATATATGAGGTAATGGGCATTCGGTTGTTCTCTGCTCTGACCCTGGCTGGGCTTTCTCTTCTTCCCCAGAGCCTTTCAGCGCTGACGTATGGGTCATGATGTTCGTGATGCTGCTCATAGTCTCAGCCGTGGCTGTCTTTGTCTTTGAATACTTCAGCCCTGTGGGTTATAACAGGTGCCTCGCTGATGGCCGAGGTAAGACCAGCTGGAACCACTGTATCTCTATGTTTATTCTAGTTTGTGACTCCTGATCTTTGTGCCTTTCATTTGTTACGTACATACTTTATAATTTATCCATTCCTAGAAAAAAGTAACTCCTTGTGCACCTATCAGTTTGGAGCTCCATATTCCCTCCTGGTACGTGCCAGCCCTAAGTCAAGTGCCACCCCCAGGCAAATAAGAGGAAAGATGGGCAGTAAAGACGGGTAGTTTAACTTTGTCACAGGAAACTAGCTGGATAGCCTGTGACCAAGAGAAGTTGTCTGTTGGGAAAGATGTCACTTAGCAAGGCAGACTGTATAGATTCTAAGAATAAGGGAAGATAGGCTTCTCCAGGGAATATGCAAGTGATTGCAGCTAGGAGAGCTCCCTTCTGCTGAAAGACCACTACTGGGACACAAGGTCTCCAAAGCATATGTCCCTGGATCAGCTCCCTTGCCAGATAAGAACAGTGTCAGATACTTAAAGTAGATGAGGAGACCAGTTCTCACCCACACCCGTCGCAGGGATTCAGTTCTCTGGGTAGATGGCCCCAGAGATGTGAGGGTTGTCTTTGTATTTGAAACATTTATGACACCTTTTATAAAGTTCATTCGGTTTCTGAAAGGGATCATGAGATCCCTGTGCATAACTCCTCTAAAACTTTCTGTACAGCACAGAATTAAGAAATTTCTCCTCCTCCAAGTCTCCTCCTTGTCTCATGGGAGTTATCCTGGAATTATAACTCCAAGAGGAAAAATTGGGAACCCTGGCTCCTAGTAAGAGTTACCTTTAAAAAAAACATGTTAGGACCTTGTTTTCTGGTTCACTAAGTCTAAGGTGGAGCTTGGACCACTGCATATTTCAAACGAGTGTGTCTCAACCTTGACTTTGCATCAGAATCACTAGCCAAACCGCATAGCAATCTCGTAAGAACTTCTAGAGGTAGATATCAGAAATATTTTGCAGCCATTCTCCTGCTGCTTCCATTGAGTTCATAGTCCAGGCTAGGATCTCCCCTTCCCTGACCAACTTCCAAGCTTTTTATTTGGATTGTGTGTTCTGCAGTGGAGTTGTCAATGTCCTGGAGACATGGTTTAGTGGCCTTACATATATGCTAAAGGGTTATCCAGAACTCCGTCTCAGATTAAGGGGCTCCTGAGAGAAGCGAGGCCACTGGGAATCATGGGAATATATGCGCAAGTCAACACTGTCAAGAACTTAAGTGTGCAGCGTCTTCTTCATTTTGACACAATCTCAGAAGGTGAAAAATCCAGATATATAAAATCCAGAGCAGGCACTTACAACTCCTACCATAGAATGCTTATCTTCACCAAGGAATTCCACATAGTGCCACTTTAAATACCAATTCCCTCTAGAACGTTTTGCATTTTACAAAACTTTGATTTATAAACAATTTTCAGTTACACATCTGTTGCATGAAGTAAGATCCACATGCACAGATGTGTGTGTATAGTTAGACATCGAGTTTGACATGCACAGTCCCTGATGATTTTGTTGGCTGAGCAGATGCTGTCACGATCACAGCAAACATCCCAAGACCTGTGTTAATATCTTGTAAAATTGTGCAAGCAGATGTTCATTTCTGTAGTAGAGGGGCTTCTGGAGATCCAGGCCATAGGCAAGATTTTACCTCCACCTGCAAGAGATAGCAATAAGGCCATGATGCATTGATGCACAGAAGCCCTGACAATGTAGAGATCAGGTGTAGGAAAGTCAAAGTCAAGGATTGCAACTGCCTGCCCTCAGATCCATGTACATGACCCATGAGTCCCTGGCTTCCTTGCTGGGCTTCCTGGTCATCTTTTATATAGAAGCTACTACTACAGTGTTGGTCTTGAAGAAGGGTAGGAGGTTACTCAAGCTGCTTTTGAAATACTGAGGGCTAAGTGCAAGAACCTAGAGAAAAACTAGCAAAACTTGCATTAGAGCCAGCTAGCATCAGTGTAAATAGGCTGGAAGGAGGTTTCTAATAATGACAGAGATGATGAACACAATTCTTGCTGATGTGTTGTGCATCGAAGTGCTTCGTTGGTGGATACAAATATAATGTTTGGAAAAGTGACAACAGTGGCCTAATTGTGATCATAGCAATATAGTCAGACATTGTTATTCAACTTTCACATAATCTTGATGGTCTTATATATGACAACAGGAGAACTGTTATTTAGAGAAAGATTTCACACATATCCCAGGACTCTGGTTTTCTCCTACTGAACTCTCTTCTGCCTGCCTCAGTCTCCCAGGAGAGGAGAGCCACAGATTCTCACATTACAAAGTTGTCTATGGAAAGGCTCAGTCCTTCCTGCTCTGAGCGGAGACTTTCCACTCTGAGTATTTCTAGGTTGAACTAGAACCAGTGACTCTGGCTTAACTTTCCTTCCTCATCTTTTTTGTTATGCCAGAGCCAGGCGGCCCATCTTTCACCATCGGCAAAGCTATTTGGTTACTCTGGGGTCTGGTGTTTAACAACTCCGTACCTGTGCAGAACCCAAAGGGGACCACATCCAAGATCATGGTGTCAGTGTGGGCCTTCTTTGCTGTCATTTTCCTGGCCAGCTACACTGCCAACTTAGCTGCCTTCATGATCCAAGAAGAGTATGTGGACCAGGTTTCTGGCCTGAGTGACAAAAAGGTAAGAAACCCATTTGAAACCTACCATCTTTCCCTCAATCCTGGTGTAAGCTCTGTTTGAAGTTTTTGTGTATGTGTTGATTTTCTACATCTTTAGAATCAATAGTTCTTTCTTATGTTTCCTTCAATTAGGACATGGGAACAGAAATGAGTTTCCCTACTGAAATTATATTATTTCATGTTCGTTTCCGGATTTATAAAAGTACATGATGGGCTGCAAATAAGGGGCTTAGTATGTTCACAGCTTTCTGAGTATGCAGTAGCTCTTGTTGGATTCAGTTGGGTGGTCCATCAGCTCCAGGTTGGCTCTTTGGTGTGTTATTAGAGGGCTGCCCCTGTGTACCCGCTCTGAGGGGATGGCAACATTACAGCCTCATTTTCTTCCCAGTGGGATTGGCTGTGGGCTCTTCCTTTGTTCCTCTACACATTCCTGTGTTCCTAGGGCTGAGCCGGAGGATTGTTCACACTGTATCTTAAAGAGAAGTAAGTGCTATTTAACCTAATGATTGCCCCTGTGTGCTGCTGATGAATGGGTTGGGCCCCACGCCAACTGCAGGCTTCTTTGTGGGCCCCTGTGGTTACAGGAAATATCTAATGGTTTCCATCTTTTCTGGATGAGGGTACACAAAACCCATTCTAAGTGCGTTGCACTTTGGAGCTTTGTGTAAAGCATCTTAGTTTCTATGGGAAAGCTGGGTCCTGAACCATGGTAACTGGGATTTGACCCAAGGCAGGTAATTGGAGCCAGCTTTGTGGAGTGTCTGGGAAAGCTCACACTCAAATCAGTTTTGGAGACTTTCCCTTAAAACAAATTTCCTACTCACTGTTTATTTAAAAGTTTTAAAATGTGACTCCTCACCTCCATTTTCAAGGCAAAGCCATGAAATGTACACAGAACTCTTTAGTCAATAGCTAATACCTGGTCATCTGGTTCCAGATTCCTCAAGATAAAATCCTGACATTAGGCAGATGGCCTCAAAACAGTATAAAAAAAGAAGATGCTGTCTATAGGGGCTTGGATAGGTAGATTTTTCTATCTACCCACATTTACTTTTCAGGAATATACAAAAACATATGGGGAGATAAGCAGCTTCTTAAAGAAATTATATATATAATATTAAATTACATATTATCCATTATTAGTAAATTATGTATAGTTTATTTATGTTCTTGTTTACCTGCCTATGTTCTCACTTGCTCTGACTTATCTTTTTTACTTTTTCTCCTATTTTAAAAACTACTTCCTATATTTTCTTTTCCCTAATTTTTAAGGGTGTTTTACACGTTCATCTATCTCATTATTTATTACACATTTATCCGTATTTTCATCCATCTATTGATTAACCCACTTCTCAGCGTTTTTCTTCATCATTATGATCCTACTGAAAATTGAATTAAACATCTTCCTCATCCCATTACACCCACCCCCACATTTTTATAGTCATTTCTGAACCCCAGCAGTGGTAGTGTTAAGAATTACTTTTTTGAAGCTCAGTATTTTGATGGGGTCTGGGTAAGATGGACCATACTCACCCTAAGATGAGGATATGGAATGGCTTGATGGACCACCCCTCCATGGGTGGGTTTCCCGAGGTGTGGCAGGCAGTATGTTCCCATACAGGCCTGGCTAAGATGTACAGAATATGAAGTCACCCAAGTGTGCTGGGTCAGGTTGCTCTGCAGTGATGTGGCAGAGGCATGTGGATTCATTCATGAATGTAGCAGTGCTTGGCAGAACCTTGTCATTGTGCACCCATATGGCAGAGGACTGATGGCCCACAGATTTTCTTGGGGTTCTGGACTGGTAAGTGGGAACTACCATGTATATCACAACATTGTTTTTAAATGTCTCTGAAAATGTCTTAATGTACTGTATTTGTCTTTTCTGTACTCATGTAGGCCAATCAGCAACAGCTGAATGCATTTTTTGTTTGTGTTATGCATAATAGGATGAGAAGACATTTTCCCACCTGAAATTTTGAGAGAATGCATTATCCAGGGCTTCTTCTACAAGAAAAGACATGTGTCTGTTTGTCCTCCCTATCAGGGTGGCTATCTTTTGAAGAGTTAGACCTTGTCAATATCTGTACACAGTAAAAGGAGTGGCACCTAACTTTCTCTGCCTTGCTGTACCTGTCAAGGCCTTTACAAGTGATTTCCCAAGCTCCCCTGCTCTGTAGTGTTGAGGGCCAAGGCTCAGGTTCCCTGTGTCCTGCACCTGAGGCACTCAGCTCTTCATATTCCTGGCCTTGGCTATCTGTGTGGATCTGCCTAAGAGGTTTCTCTTCCCAGTTCTTCCAAACTCCTACTCAAGACTCAAACTAGAGATCTTGTGAGACTTTACTTGTGAGACAAACATGAGGGTCTATGTTTGACTCCTCTGGCAAGTAGTCATTCTTTCTTTTTTCATGCTCACTATTGTCTGGTTGTAGTTACATCCATTCTGTATGCTTTGTTGTAGTAACCTATAGACCAATACCTAATGGTATCTCCCTCTCTTTAGCCATGAACTCCATAAAGCCAATGACCTTAGCTTGCTCATCATTAACCCAAAAGAGAAACAAATACAATTTCTGAAGTACAAAGTCTATGGGGGAGTGAGGAGCGGGTACTTAAGAGCTTCCCGGGCCACCAGTGGACATAGTGTTATAGGCAAAAAAGCACAAGACAGCAGGAACACTTTAACAGCTGTTTAATTTAAAAGTGATTAAACATGGTTATCTGGTATATTTCAAAATTTTGCAAATGCCACAGTTGTAAAGTGTAAGCTTCCTACCAGAAAGTGTCAACATAATTTACATAATTATAGAAAACATTTAGGTAACTAATGACATAAAACTGCATATTAGTGTCAGGAATAGTTATAAAAATCAGGGGAATATTTTGAAAATGTACTCACAACGTCAAAATTCATATTACTTTTACTTCAGAACATGTAAAGAAGACAAAGTCTTTGGACTGGCATGATGATACATGGAAGGAAATGTATGCTCCCAATTTAGGAAAGGAAATAATGCAGACACTGAAATAATAGTATTGACAATAGAAATAAGATGACTTTCTGATTGAGGTTTTCTATGTAATTACATTTTCATCAAGTAGAGGAATATTTACAATGAAGACATGTTCCTAAACTTGTTATGACTATCACAAGTGACATAGCTTTTATATAACTCAAATCAAATAATAAGTGCCTGCAGTGAGGATGGAAAGATAGTTGTAGCCATTAGATTTATAATATTTTAAAAATTTGTCTTCCCAGTTTTGGCCAAAAAGCTGTGCTGAGATTTCATTTCTGTTAGGGTGCAAAATCAGGATGCTCAGAGTTAAATTTCCATTCAAGCCTAGGTTTGTGCTTTTCTGACTGTGTGGCTTTCATGGTGACACCATACAGTGAATTGAGCATGATTCCACTTCGTGCCATCATTCAACGTGGGTGTTAGTGCTAACATGTAGCAACCCGACTGTGCAGTCTTTCAACTCCTCCAGGAGGAGGAGGGGATGAGGAAGCTGGTGGCATCGTCCTTCTCTTCCCAAAGAGCTCACCACACTGACTGATGCTGCTCACCTATCCTGCCAGACTTCTCACACTGGTAGTCTTTTAATCCTAATTTGAAACCAGTGAAGGGGGGAAGGTATACTTGGAGGGTATTAGGTATATTATCTGTGCCATGTATTGATTATTTTTATAATCCTCTTACAATTTAGTTACCCCTATTTGGCCAATAAGGATGTTAAGAACCTGAGAACCTTGCTTAACTTGCTGAAGTCATATGTCATCCAGGGAGAATCAAGGTCCATGCGTCTGACTCTAATATCACTCTGCCAGGATGCTTCCCTTCAGCTCATACCACACAGCGTTATGACATAGCTAGCAATAGGTGTTGAGATCCTGCCTCTATTTCACATTTATTTCTCTACCCTCTCATGTAGTGATCTTGGAGTTGAGGGCAAACTCAAGACTTAGCCCACTCCACTATGGAACACATAGTAAATTGTGTCAGCTTTCTACCCCTGTGGCAAAATATCTGATATGAATAACTTAAAAGAGGAAGAGTTTAATTTTGCTCATGGTTTTGGATATTCCCATCTATGCTTGCCAGACTGCTTCTAGGCCTGTAATGAGCCAGAAGCATCGGTGGAAGGGTGAGGTGAAGAAAAGCTGCCATGACAGTTGACTAGCAGGGCGATATTGGGAGGACATGAGAGTAAGGGGCCAAGGACAAGATAGTCCCCAGGTGAGTTGCCCAGGACCTACTCCCCTTCCCTGTTTCCATCCTCTCCCTTTAATGCCATCAGATACGATCTCATTAGTGCATTAGCCCATTGAAGAAGTTAGAGCCATATGATCTGATCACTTTCCAAAGCCCATTAGCAACCATGCGTTCCACACGATGCACCTTTCAGGGGATATTCCACATCCATGCCATAGCAGTTCCATTCAACACAGCCCTTCTGAATTGAAGGCAGAGGATACTGTTACTGCCATTACTATTAACAAAAAGATTGTCATTGTTGTTATTAGTAGTAGTATAACTTCAACCATAATGTCTGAGCTAGCATTTTTCAGCTTTTTAAAACCAGACCAGATACCAAATATGTTACATCAATTATTTCATGCAATGGCACTAATAAATCTATTTGTAGATAACATAACTGGAATTTACACAGGTTAAGTAAGTTGCCATCCCGAATTCCTGACAGCAGACAGACCTTCAGTGGACCCTGTCACCCTATGTAGACTCTGAAACATTTTTCCTGTTAAATGCCTTTCTTTCCCTCTTCTTTTATACATTATCAAAGCTTAACAGGTCAGAGCCTTTTCCTATGTTAAAAAGTAAGCTATCTAATTAATTGAGCCATAGTTAATTAGATAGCATTCTAACATTTGTTCTTCATTTAATAAGTCTCTTAGAAGCATTACTTTAAATAGATAATAATGATCATTTCCAGTACTTGAGTTGGTTGATGGCTTTTAAATTGACTGTAACCTCTGCATAGGATGACCCTGACCTCTACGCCACTGCTGAGTCATGGTAAGTTGAGGCATCAGAAGAGATGAGGATCAGTTATGGAGACATAGGGTTGAGGTTGGATGGGAGAGAGTCTTCAGGTATGTGGCAGCAGGTCACTGGAAGTTTGCTGTGTGACCATCAGGCTCTGGACAGTGCTTGACTACCTCCTACTTCTCACTTTCCCATCACCATTGAGAAGCACCCACACTATATTTGTAGTTCTGTTCTGCAATGGACTAGAGGAACTTTATTAACTCTCAGAAATCACCAAGGACTCATCTGTCCAAAGAGGGCCGCTATCTTTGCCTGCAACATGGGAATTACACACAGGATGGGCACATAACAAGATCTGATGGCTTTTCTTTTTTAATCTTTATTTAATCATTTTAATTCATTGCTTATTAGTGCATATTTGCTGTATGTAATGTCTGTATACCTTGTATGGAATTGGCTTTTCTAAGTGGTAATTGGTCTGCCCTCCCTGGGAAGCTACATAGGGTCTGGAAGTCAGTTTTATCCTTTTTGGATATAAGCAAGTGCTACGGGTGAATGGCCCCTCCAAAGCTCAGACTGAAATTTAATTGCTATCTAACAGTGTGAAGAGCCTTTAGAGGCAATTAGATTGTGAGGGTTCTGCTCCTGAGAGTGGGTTAATACCATTATGTGAAAGTGGGTTAGTTCTCACAGGTGTGGCTTTGTCAGAAACATGAGCTTGGCTGCCTTGGCTCTCCTGCTCCCGCCTTCTCAGGCTCTGTCTTGTGCTCCTGTTTCTTTGCCTGTGACAGGGTTCTGGCATAGCAAGGAGGTCCTTGCAAGCTGTCAGCACCATGCACTTGGACTCCCCAGCCTCCACAACAGTGAGAAATGAATTTCATTTCTTTCTAAGTCCCTCGATCTGTGGTGTTCTGTTACTTCAGCATCAAATCTACTAAGATGACAGGGTATGACTTTTAAATCTACATGCAAACAAATAAGTGCATACACATTCTGGAAGAAAGCCAGCATGGCTATGTGTATTTTTATGACAATACTGTCCTGAAATGTTTGGGTATACTTGAACATCGTGAAGGTGTGGAACCATGATGTCCATTGTGCAAATGTGTTCTCTTGCCCTATTAATGTTTGGCAGCAAGTCAGCAGGAGACAGCAAACCTAAAACCTGATCTGTCAATCCCTGGTCCTAGCTCAGGCTGTGTTGGTCAAAGTGTGGAATGCTGGGCTAAAAATAGCTTCCTAAGGGAAGCAGCATGCCTGACTAACTAGCCAGGATGCTAGCAAGAAGTGCCGAGATTAGACATCCAGGTAGCTGATCAAAATTTAAGGGGTGATTCATGTGTGGGAGTCCTCTGGGACTGTCAACAAATAGTGTGCTTGTAACAGCAGATCACGAGCAGATCTGTGTGCAACAGTCCAAAGGCAAATGTCCCGAACTCCTGACAGTGAGTGAAATGGGCAGTGCGCATGAGTGGGGGAAGGGACACCTTCCCTTTGTTGGCAGAACCAGTCTGCCCCTCTGCCCTGCCCATACACTGAGCCCCACTTTGCCAGGATACCCACCAGATAGATCCAGCACAGACTCCTGGGCCTTGGCGAGTCCTGGGGATGTCTATCAGGGTAAGATACCAGCATTTCTTCTCTGCATTTATTAAGCATGGGCCTAATATGACCTCCCAACAGACATCCTTGAACTCTGATTTCTGAAGCCATCTTGATAGACACTGGAAGTCTCTAACCTCAGCACAACATCTGGACTCACCAGTGGTCATCCTCCAAGACTCAAGCTGCAACACTTAGTGTTGACTGCTGGGTTCCTAGCAGGGCACCAGAGATTCCTTTTTCTCCCCTTTCACTTTCCTCCTCTTGGATGGCCGTCTCCTTCCTGACATTCCGTGACTTCTCGTATGGATTCCTTGCCTCTAGGTCCTACTATCCCATGGGACCTATTGTGTGTTGAAATTATATATCCACATATAACCCGAAGAACCTAGGAATGACGACCTTATTTGGAGAAAAGGGTCTTTGCAGAAGGGGTCAAGATCTCATGGTGACAGTATCCCAGATTCTCAGGGTGGATAGTAAATCTGATCATGTGTCCTTCTAAGAAGGCAGAGAGATGTGACACAGAAGAGGAGAGAAAACACAGAGAAGAGGGGCCCCTCGAGACAGAGGCAGCTATTAGAAGGACCCAGGCACAGGAATATGTGGAGGTTCCAGAAGCTGTAAGGTGTAAAGAATGGAGTTTCCCTTAGGGCTTGTGGACAGAATGCTACCCAGATAACCCTTTGCACTGGCATTTCCAACCTTCTGAACCACGTGAGAATAAGTTTATTTGTGTGTGTTTCTTTGTTCTGTCAACCATGGGAACCTAAGACAAAGCTTGCAGGACCTCCATGGCCAGCAGTTTGAGCTGTTTGCCTCCTTTAGATTATAGAGCTTCTCCTCTGTGACAGTTCCCTTCCTCAGCCACCCAGTTCTATCCTTGCAAAATGAGTATCAGCGCAACATCAGACCAAATTTCCTGTCTCCTTTGCTTAGAAAAACTGATCAACTTTACACTGGTCTTCATGGAGATATGGTATAGGAAAGTGGAGTCATTAAAGAGGCAGTAAAAGAAAGCCAAACAGGTGTCACTGGTGCTCCTCTTTGGTGTGCCCTTGAGCTGGCTCATTGTTATTTCCTAAAAAGCTATGGTGAGCTACTTGTGTGTGCTTTTCTCCACAGTTCCTACAGGCCTCTGGTGATGCAGCTCTCTCTCATAGGTAATTTAGGACATGTTTCTGTACAGTGTATCTTTTCCATAGGTCATTAGTGAAGAAAATATCATTAATGTACTTTTCTCATATCCTGAATTTTCCTGGGTGGTTCTGGAACTGGAGGGAACTTTACTTGGTCATCAGGCATAGTAACCTCTGCTCATTAATGGCAAACAAGTACCATCTCTCCTCTTATAGATGAACATGTTGTCATCATGATACAAGAGGGCATATTAACACATATATGCATATTTGTGATCATTTATCCATCCTCCAAAACTTTATAAAGGCAGAGGGAGAAAGAGGGAAAGAGGATGGTAAGGGAAGGCAGGGAAGGAGGCAGGAGCGAGGGAGGAGGGAAGAATGGAGCGAGGAAGGAAGGCATCAGAAGCTAACCTTGGCTAGCTCTACTCTGTTACTGTTCTTAGGAAAATATGTCAATGCAAAATACTAGATGATGAGAAGGTTCCTGGATTATAGGTTTTCAATGCAACTATGTAAGCCAGTTTTCCTATCTCAATTGCATTGCACTGAATCCAAAATGAAAACCAGTAACATTCAACTGTCTTAGTTAAAAGCCAAAGTACATGATATGGGATACTAGCCTTTGGGTGTCCTGGAAGTGAGAGAAGCTCCTGGGTCCTTTCAGAGCTATCTGGGTCATGGGCACATCTGTGGCTTCCATGTTTGCCTCCACCAGGTCATTTTGCCCATTTGGGAACAGCAACTGACTCTGAGCTTCCCAATGCACTTCAAATTGGCTTACAGCAAGCCTCTGGTTCCCAGAGAGGAAATCTCTTTGACTGCTGAAGATATGTTCATTCTGACCTTTATTTACACTAAGGTGAACCAGTAAGTTCTCCAACGTCCTGTGCTCACTGATTAAAAACAAAAAAATATATAAGTATTTTAGACCAGAGAGATTTTTCTTCTATATGTTCACTAAATTTTGAGTTGTGGATAGGGATGGGTTAAGAATTAGTGTTTCACTTCTGACCAACTAAGTTCAAGTTCTTTGAGACAAATTAATGTAGCATGAAAATTTATGTGGCCAAAGGCATCCAGCCTAGAATGAATCAGGTTTTAAATATGTCAGAATTATAGTCACAGTGAAAATTATGACCTGGGCTGGCTCTGGGCCTTTGTGGGTATCTCAGCCTTGGGACCCTCCCAATGCCTTTAGCTCTTATGGTGGCAAGAGTGGCAAAGGTTCTCGCTGGACTAAGTGCAGACTGTTATATTTTAGGAAACTTTCTGTATAGCTGGGCATTTGCAAGGGTCAGGGGTGACCAGCAGCTGCCTGAGCCTGGGGAAGCCCAATCATTTTGTTTACAAGTCCAGGTCAAGATTTTCTTTCCAGCCTGGGTCACAAAGAGCCACTTAAACACGGTTCACACTTATAAATGCCATACAGTCTCAGACCTTTCCTCCCATATTTTAATCCAGTCTGTTTGGAGTCAGAGCTTCGATTCAGAGTGGCAAGGGCATCGGCTCCTGGCCAGTAGAATCCTGAGAACTGCCAGGGTGAAGTGAAGAAAGCAAGCAGATGGACTTTCTGGCTACAAAAAAAGCTTAGATTTTCAAGAGAGTCCCAGAGCAGGAAGTTCAGGGCCACAGACTTTCATTTTGAAATTAAATGACTAGTCTGTGTGAATCATTCTTGGGGGAAGAGTTGTGGACACAGAGGAAAGAGCAGCTGCCCTAAAAGTATTGGGGCAAAGTGGAGTGGTACAGAATCACAAAATAGAACACTGTCCACCAGAAGCAGATGAAAGGAGAGAGATCCTAAACTTCCACACATGCAGCACTTTTCTATAAGGGAGCCGAAGGGCTCTCTTTTCGAAAGTGAAGGCAAGGCTGTGAGAGCTGCATTGGGGTATGTTATTGGGGAGAGGGGGTATGGCATGCTCCTCCCCTATTGGTCTACCTTCTAACTCCTGAAGTCACTTTGGGGAGATCATTTAGAGAGTCCAACATTCAGTCCTGCAGTTAGAATAGAGAAGGGGCTTGCTGCCATTTGACCCATAAGTGAAAAACCTCAAGATGACAGGTTTTGGCAAGAGCCATCACCTGCTGGGTGACCATACTCCCTCTGCTGGCTGGGTTGAGCTCTTGCTCAAGGTCAGATCCGGTCATGTGGGAAGGAGTCAATCTGTACCTGGGGTAGAATGAGGTGCCTTTCAAGGTCCTCTATACAAAGTGCTTACTGGCCAAGGAAAAGGCAACCACAAAAAGACAGTCTGGAAGGCTATTACCAAGAGCAGAAGCTGCAGAAGTGATGGAAATGACCAGCATCCGGGAAGGGCGGTGCAGACCAGTGTTCTCCTTGAGAGCATTGCTGGGGAATTCCTATGCTCACCTGGCAGAGAGAACGTCTGTCATGTTCCCTGTGAGTGCTGAGTGTCGGTGCCAAACTACTGCAGTGCTGTCAGGAAAGTGCTCACACTCCCCACTGGCTCCTTTTCCTACCACCTCTCCCTAGTTGCCCGCACCTCCAGACAGTCAGAGAAGAACAGCTTAAATAAAGGATCTATCCAATCTGACTTCACTTTGATTTTTATTTCTTGGGTAGGTGATAGCCACTGGGGTCCCTGATCCTAAGTCTGCCTGTCTTTCTCTGTCCTTATTATTAAACTGTCCAATAAATATACACTATATGGCATCCTACCCTTTCTGGCCCAGCCTCTTAGATTCTCAAGGTATGGCTGTAGGGCTCAGGCCAGAGGCTACTATCTACCCCACTGTGGATGTGCAGGAACCCTGAAAAAACTCTTGTTCACTGTTGTCTAAAAACATCTCTAGCAAGGGCTCTGCTGTCCTCAGTAGTGTGCACATGTCTCCCTAGCCATTTCAGAGCTTCTTATTTCAGATGTCTTTCTTATGGACTAAGGGTATCAGAAACACTGAATGCTGTTGACTGCCATGTTTCCTGTCTTATCAGCAGTAACCAGTGTATTTAAGTAGAAAAGATATGCCGGGCGTGGTGGCTCACGCCTGTAATCCCAGCACTCGGGAGGCTGAGGCAGGAGGATTGGTGCGAGTTCGAGACCAGCCTGGGCTACAAAAGTGAGCTCAAGGCCAGCCTCAACTGCATAGCAAGACCCTGTCTCAAAAAGACAAAAAAATAAAAAATAAAAAATAAGTAGAAAAGATAAAGATCCAGGAATCTTCCCTTTTTGAGAAAAAGAGGAAAAAATGGGGAGGTGGACAATGAATGTACCTATTCCATCTCTTTACTCTCATTTTAGTAGACTAAAGCAAGACACATATTTGCAGTTTCTGAACTACTTGTGATACGGAGACCCTGAGTAGTTTAAGGCTATAAACTACATTAATATCAAATGCTCTACATACTTAATTTAGTGAAACTTCCTCATACTAACACTACTGCACTTTCTGCAGTCAAGTAGGAAGCAGCTAAGTTATTTTGCAGGAAATGGTTGCCAACAGACCCTGAGATAGCAAGGGCTCAACCCTTTCAGACTGGACACAAGACAAGATGTTGAGCTGGGTGTTACACTGGTACTGAAGAAAGAATGCTGTAATTCTGAAGGATGTCTCCTAGTGACCTCAAATACAGATTGAACAGGACAACTAACTGCATTGCATTGTGAGGAACATGGCGGCCCAGAACCTCCAGGGCAGAGATGCCTCCGAGGGTGATTCTTTCCTTGCTTCCAGAAAAATTAATCTGCACTTGGGCACACCAGGTTATTCCCTCACATGTGCCTTTACACAGCACACCCGTCCATTGCTGCAAACACTGACACACGCACACCACTGAGGGTGCAGATGTGGCTTTGACTTGGAGCACTGAGCAATTTTCTTTTTCCTTTTATCCTTACAAAAGCACGTCAAATTAATTGCAGCTAATTATGTACTAGTCCCTTTCTCTCTGCCAATCACGGCTGCCTAAACAGGCAAGAGGCACTCTCACCTGTTTCGTTATGCAAATTGACGTTCAAACACTGACGAAAATGCACCCTTTGGAGCAACACTGATTCCTGGTTGCTAATGAGAAGAGGCTGCTGCCTGAGGAGCTGCTTTAACCCTCTAGTGCTGCTTTGAGAAGGCTAAGAAGGCTTCAGGTGGAGACCACAGCTAAGTGAAAACCAACCCTGGAAAGATGCTCCAGAGCCTGGTCAACCTGGTGTAACTTGAGCCCTGGCAAGCAAGATCGCCACCCACAATTTGGACATGATTTGGTATGACCTGGAGTCCAAACAATGTGAGCAGAATAGCCTATGTCTTAAATAGCCCTGTAGTCCAACAACCTAAAATATATTTTTCTGGATGTGGTGGGCATTTTCAAGGGGAGCATCAGTGTGGTCTAAAGACACCAATGCCCTGAATACCTGCACTCAAGGACAAGCATGACTCACAGTACAAAGTTCATGAAAACAATCAACACACATGAAGAAACCAAGGAACACCATGTCCTCACATCCTGAGGTTTACTTGAACAGAGCCTTGGCATTCAGTCAGCATTTGTTTGGGACCTCCTGTAAACAGAGAAAGTAATTCTGTTCCCCAGTAATCACAGTTGTGAGAACTTCTCTCCAGATTATGTCACTCATTACCTTGACCTAGTTTTTCAGCCTCCGCTTGAATTGGAATTCCAATCTCATCTCTCAACCCAAATCACTGAAAAGAGGCTTTTATCAATATTATGCAGTTGTGACCCTGGTCCTCTGAGCTAGGAGTGGCGCTCCACGGTCTGCCCACAAGTGTGGGCCAATCCTGTTGGGCAGCAGGGGGCTTGAGCAGGGCTGGTAGGAGTTCTGTTCTGGGAAGCAGGGTAGGTCTCCAGCCCTGCCCCCTATCCCCACCCTCCTACCTTTTATTTTAATGTATTTTTTTGCAAGATTTCACCACGCAGCTCAGACTTATAGTGAGCCTCATGTTTTTAAGCCTTCCGGTGCTGGGATTACAGTTGTGCGTCACCACACCCATAGTTGGTGACAGGCTCAGTGCATACATGGGCAGGGCTGGCACAGCTTATGGTTCTGGGGATCGCATTTAGGCAGGCACTTAGCCTGATGAGCTATCTCACTGGTCCTTTTCTGGCCCCTTCTTAAAGAGAACGTTGTTAATAAACTTCAGCTTTTATCTGGAGGTGTCTGAAGGTTACACTCATGTTCCCGGATGAGCTCCACCCTCCAGGTTGCAGGAACAGCCTATCCACTTCCACCCACTCTTGGTGATACCAGCACCTCCATGTGGGCTACTGTGTGGCCAGGGAAGAACAATAACCCAGTGAATAAATAGGAATTGTGGAAAGAAAATGGTTCCCAAGGCCATCTGTCACCCTGGCTGATTGATCTATGTGACCACTGTTTTTGTGCAATACTTTGGGAGGGGGATTTCAACTCTCAGCATAAAGATTTAGACTATCTGCTTTTAAAATATATTTATCTTGTGGAATTGGAATGACTATTTAATCATACATCAGCAAGATATCTCTTCAAGAACACCTCTCTCACCCTCCTTTAGACCTAGATGTGTTCCTCAAGACTAGAAGAACAGGAGTTTTGCTTTTGCTGGTTTGGATCACATAGGAAAACAGAGTCAGATGTTCCAGAGGGAAGCTCAGAGACCAAAAAGTAGGCCATGGATATAGCAAGGAAGGTTTCAGATCTAGCACTAAACCCAAGGAAAGCACATCTATTTCCCTCTCTTCTGGTACTTTATTGTCCTTCTCTGATCCATTGTCACAGCCATATACCCAGTCCCAGCTTCCAGCATCCTGAACCTACCACGGCCCGCCTTACTGGAATCACTAGTAGGATGCAATGTCCTTATTTACTAAGGGAAGCAACAGACACGCTGTCTCAGTGACTGTCTGCTCAGCACCTGGGACAGACTCTGGTACATCAGAGAAGTTTGTTAGATGAGTAGTATTCCCAGAACACAAACAGATAATATTAACTCAAATGTTCTCCTCTTTTATTGATTAAATTACCTTTAATGAGATAACCATTTACAGGATTGTTTCTCTGGAGAAGTGTATTTCTGCTTTTGAGCTGATTTATAAGTGAACTATTGAGAATAGCATGACTGTAGGTTGGAGTCAGCCTATTGAAAATTGCATTCCAAAGCCAAAAATAAATTAACCTTTGTATTACATGTTCTTTCACAATATTAGCAAACATAGCCATCAGTGATGACAATCAGGATATAAATGCACAGGATCTCAGAGCACATGCCAGTTATTACTGGCCATTGCCCCAAGGAGACGCTTTACATTCTCTGTCTCACTTACTTCCTTTCTCAAATCTTTTAGACAGACACTACTTCTTGCATTCAGGGGAAAAAGTGAAAAGGAGAAGCCATGTGATTTGACAAGCTTGCGAAACCCCTCTGGTTCCTCAGTTTCTTAACCTATAATGTAGAGACAGAGGTTTTCTCTACCTGTACCTTCTTGCTAGTTAAAGGCTTATTAGTTCCAAAATGCTTAGAAACATACTACGTACACTGTAATTATTAGTACTTGTATCCTACATGTTACCCAGAGTCTCCTCCTAAATCCATCTCACACAACTGACACTGTTTCTAGTCGATGATTAGCATGTGTCTTGGAAGCCGGAAGCCATATGACCCCACCCCAGAGCCCACTACTCCATTCTCCTTTCCACCCTCCTCACGTGGTCCAATTAGGTTATCTGGTGGGAGTGTCGTGTTGTTGTGTTGGTGATGGTAGGACTGTGGAATGAAGACTGTGGGAGTCACTTTGCTGCGTCCACACTCACTGAAAATAGTTCTGGATGCAAACATGCCTAGATGAAGGGCCTTCACCCTAGGTAAGAGTTACCTGTGAGGTTTTTTGTTTTGTTTTGGTTTTTGTAGCCAGAATTGTGAAGGTGTTGAAAGGAAGCTCTCAGCACCCTCCCAGCTGCAAAGGAGGGTGCAGGAAAGCACTTCTGAGCCTGTCTGTTGCCTGTCACTGGGATGGAAAACAGTTATTTCAAGTATCAGTTTCACACATGATTCCATTTGGCTGTTGGGTCCTAGCCTAAGAAAATTGTAGATTGTGGGACTGGGCAGAGTCCAGCCCTAGGTCTTCCTTAAAGCCTTCCTCATTGACAAGGTCTATATTGTTAAAGAACTGTCATTCCTTAAAGACTTGGGGAAAAGGTGCATTCAATTTCTTCTACCTTAATCTGTCTTTCAGACTGAAAAAAGAGCCTTAGCTTCATTGCAAATTATTGGTGAAGTCAGAATTTATAACCTCCCTAGATTTTTTTTATTTTTGTGTGTCAATTAAGAACTCTCATTTTTATTTTTGATTGACACATACTAATTGTATATTTATGGGGCACAATGGGATGTTTAGATTCTCTTCTCTTTTGTTAAATGATCAAATCAGCACATTATAATGAATGAAATAAGGCAGGCACAGAAAAACAAATAACATATGATTTTATCTATGTGTGGAGTCAAACTATTTATAAGATTTTTTTTTCAAAGAACCAAAATACTTTGACAGGTTTACCACTGGAAGACATGTTTGCCTCGTATGAAAGGCCTGTTTCTCTGTCTCTGATAATTTGTCCACTAAAGGAGACACTGCTGACTCTTCCTCATTACCCATTTCTGTTTAGAAAATTCATCCAGAGTCAGCCCTGTGTGGTTTGGAAGAGCCTGAGTCCCCCAGGATTTCAGACGCTAATGCTCCTATTCTCAGGCTCATATGTTCTCCTCCCATCACCCACGCTTCCTGAAGTTTCCACTGGCAACTTGCACTTGACATGAGCCATTTGTGATGTGCCTGATCCTCCAGGCTTGAGCTATGATGTAATGATGCTCCTCTTAAATAAAAGGCAGAAACCGATTTTTATCCCTGGGATGGAAAACAACAACTTGAGTTTTACCTGGGAAAATGTAATATATTTCTCTAAACAACTTCAAGTTGTTCTGAAAATTTATACCAGACCTGACTAGTGGGGTTAGGTTCAAAGGGGAGGGCAACCTTCAGGTAGTATTCTGGGCAGTGTACCCCAGGACACTAAGTAAGCACTGATCTAAAATTTGGGAGAGTCTCTAGGTAAGTTTATGTTCTTCTGCCCTTCTACCTTCTTGTATATTACTATAAATCATACAGTATGTAATGTGATATAATATGAAATGTACAATGTTTGTCTCTCCATAATAAACTAAATCCTCAATGAGCACAAGAATATCTGTCCTTTGTGTTCACTGATGTATTTGCAGTACCTGTAAGACTATCTGTCCTATATCAGTGCCCAAATAGCTATTGAAAAATAAATGAATGAATCATTTCGTCAGTTACTAAATGAGAAAGCAGTTATATAATTCTCATAATGCTGTAGTAAGCACCAGTACTTTTCATTCTTTATTGACCAAGAGAAAAAGATACTTCATAACTTGTGGCTGGGAGGGAAAGAAGAAAGGATAATGTCGAAGGGAAACATCTGACATTAATATTTTCAGGTAGAGTTTTCTCAGCTATAGTTTCTCTCCCTTCAAGCTATTCAAATTGGGCAGATATTTAAGAAGAAATTGGGGTAAATGGAGTCTCCAACTGTACTATGACTATGGCTTGTCAGATTTTTTAGTTATAATTTTCTTTCAGAACTTTTTGGCAAGCTATTTGACTTCTCCCAGTCCCTTGGACATCCCTTGTCTCACATTTGAGAATAGGACAGTAGGTCCCACCATGTGTAGCTAGAATTATTGTCTTGGTTACTCTTCTGTCATTGCTGGGACAAATATCTGACACCCAAAATGAAGCAAGGGAAGGTATATTTAGCTCACAGTTACTGGAGGTTTCAGTCCATACTCAGCTGGCTCCAAGGCAGAGAGGCACCTGGCAGAGAGCAACTGTTCATGGTGGCAGCAAAGAGCAGAGAGCCAAGGGAGTGGCAGCAGGAGGCAGCTAGCTAGCCTCTCTCTCCGCCTTACATTGTCATCCAGATTACCCACCCCTGGGCTAGGGCATAGCACTCACACATGCAATAATCAATCACAAACTCCAGAAGCCACCCCATGACCTCATGAGGCTTTGGGGGACACCTAGACACAAACCCTAACAGTGGTGTCTAGGCTTTATCTTGCTCTAAATGGAGAGTTCCAGTGTCAGGCAATCAAATGTTTGCTGAGGACTTTCTATTTCCCAATATACTGCTTATCTAGCAAAAGGTGACCAGCCCCTAAAGAACATTTTCCACTTCTAGAGTTACTAAGAAATGAATGACAATAGAAAAGTGCATATAAGGCAATGGTTCAACAATTAGCTTGACATGGTGGTAATCTCAACATTCAGGAGATGGAGGCAGGAGGATCATGATGAGTTTGAGGCTATCAAGTGAGCTCAAGGCCATCCTTAAACTGCATAGCAAAACCTTGTCTCAAAAAGACAAAAGAAAAGTAGCAACAGACTTCCAGTTATAATGCATTATAAGGCGACTGCTCTAAAAGTAAAATATCAATAACCATGTTGATAGAGGGATTGGATTTCACTTGAGATAGGTCTAACATATTAAACAGTCTCTTAAGCCATCTGTAGTCTTTTGTTTCTAAATTTCAACATAGCTTCCGTATCCCTGAATCATGACACATAGCAGGTGCTCACTGAATATATTTGAATGAATGATAACCCTGAAGTAGAATGCAGATTAACATAGTTTAGAGTGATTTTCAAAAAAGGGTTGAAAGTTAAAAGCTCTTCTTTTTTCTTGGATAAGCTTCCCTCTATCCCATCTGTCTATCAACATGGTAACTGATATTTTACTTTTGTAGCAGTCACCTGATAATGCATTATAACTGGAGGTCTGTCATGGGTCACTGAGGCATATCACACTCCCCTTCACCTCAAAGACTGAACCATGGAAGAATTTGCCTACGTGATCACTGACTCTGGCAAGGAAGACACTCACAGAGGAGGGGACGAGACAGGCAAGGCTGTTTTGTCTTGGAAAGGCCAGCAGCTCCCTAGGCCTGTCTTTTCTGCTTGTACAGAGATGCTGTAGTAGTCATATCTCAAACTATTTTGCAATCTACAAGTATAATGGGGAAAATCACAGGTATTTGTTTAAAAAAGAAATCCACAGCAGTATAAGTTCAGTGAAATAATACATCACAGTTAAACAAGCTTATTTCCTGAAGGATTGAGAGCCCTGTCCTGATGGTCCATGGCAAACCCCAGACAGGATGCAGTATGTGCAGTGGGTCAGCAGGCTCCCTCCTAATGCTGGCACTGGCAGCGGAAGTGCCCCTCTCCTGGGGCCGACTTTGTTGAGCAGAGCAGGAAGTTCTGCTGTGCTGTAAGTGGGTCCCAGTGTGACAGTGGGTCCACCTGCTGGCATTTCCACTTCTTGATTTGGATCTGCCTGATTTGGTCAATTGCAGGACAGGGGAGGACGCCTGTGCCCTGAACTGCTGCTCTTCCTAGCCTCTCTTGCTCCAGCTTGGCACAGGCAAGGACTGTGGTGAGCATAGTTACTTTTCACTCATTGCTGGGACAAATACCCGGCACCCAAAATGAAGGAAGGAAAGGTTTTTTCAGCTCACAGTTACTGGAGGTTTCAGTCCATACTCGGCTGGCTCCAAGGCAGAGAGGCACACGGCAGAGAGCAACAGTTCATGGAGGCAGAACAGCAACAATGGTGACAGAGGCAACGGAACAACCAGGGGAGCAGAGAGCAACAGCATCAGTCTGTCTCTCTGTCTCTCTTTATATTACATTCAGGCTCCCCACCTCAACCTATCCCCCATAGGCTACACCCATAATCCCAGCAGTACTCAGACCCATAATCCCATCAGTAGTAAAACACATAATCCCAGGGATCATGAGGCAAGCTCAAACTCTAGAAGTCCCCACCCTATTATTACATGAGGCTTTGCAGGGACAACTAGACATAAACCATAATAATGCCCCTATCCTGGTACTCATTCCTTTGGCAGTCCCAGTTCCATCCATGAATCTGAAGACCCTGGTGCTGTGTTAGCAACCTCAGGTTACAATTACTAAATGATTCAATGACTATTCACTGAAGTTCACTGACTCATCTTGCAGGTGGAAATCCTATGCTTTCCCTTCAATATTCTTTCCCAAAGCATGTGATCTTCCAAAGTTTCTCATACAACTTCAGCATCCCAGTTTCCATGATGAATCCACTTGCATCCTTTAAAAATTCACTGAGATTTTTGAAGGCCACTTCTTTCTTGCATCCACAGCTTTTGAACAGCATCTGAAACAATCTCCTGCACATGCCCCAATCAGCCCAGGTGGTGGAGTGGAGCAGCCAGTAACACCTCTCTGTAACAGTCTTGCCTACAAGTCAGTTAAAGGAGCAAACCAAGGCCGCCTGCCACATGCAGGATGATTTAAGGACAGAACTCTAGTGCCACTCTCTCGATGCCTCCATTCCACTTCATCTCCATGTTCTCGTCATCATCTCCAACTCTGTCACATTTCTGGTGCCAAGGAAATATTCATATGCATTGTGAATTCTTAAATTTGACAAGCACTTGTGGGATCCCAGATCCCATTTATTTTTTTGAAAGAAAAATGGAGAAAGTGCCAGGGAAGATGTCCTCAACTGGCACAATGACAAATTAACTCCTTATTTGCCAGCAATGCCAGACTAGCACTGAACCTGAGGAGTGTTGACTCAGCTATGAGTCGCATTACAACACATTGGCAGTAGGCAGTGTACTTGCAGTGAGGTCTTGTACACCCACCCTTGTGCTGTCCAATTCATTCCTTAACAGGTCTGTTCCTTTGTTCATATTGAGAGCTTCCTAAGTTTCAGCTACTACTCTAGGCACTAGAAATACAGCAATGATCAAAACATAATAAAATAGTGGCCACTATGTTTTGCTCCAAGTGGGAAGAGGGCAAAAAATTACAAAGGGAGTTGCATATAATATTAAGAGGTAACAAATGTTATGGGCAAAAATTAAATAGACAAAGAGGTACTACAGTAGCTCTAAACTGGGTGGTCAGGGAAGACATCACTTGATAGACCATAGGGTCTGGTCAGAAGTTAGTGAGAGAGAGCCCTGCATGTGGATATGTGGAGCTCTGTGAGCAGAGGGAAGAGTGCTCAGGTAGGAGTATGTCTGGTGTGTTCTAGCACCCACAGGAGACCAGCAGGGCTACTGAGGGGTGGGAGAGTAGCAGCTGGGTGGTAGGAGGTTGGCTCTGGCGCTGCACCTGCCCCTTCAGTCTCAATATAAGGCTTCCACTAGGATGCCTTTTTTCACTCATCTTCCGCCTGTATTTCCTCCTAAAAACAGTCCAGGCTCTTGGTGCTTTCCCAGTGAACAGCCCTTCCCCACCTTCTCTGTTTCACAAGCCATACCACCAGGAATAAGGATGTTTGGCCATGGTGGACTCATCTCTCATCCTTGCCGAGCCTGACCACTCATGTGCTACATGATACAGCTGCAGCTTGGGCTCCAGCTTGTTGTTCCATGTTCACACACGTGACATTGCTCCCAACTCCAGAGCAGACATTGTGCTCATGCACTGTGTGTGTGTGTGTGTGTGTGCATGTGTTACTGATGATTGAACCCAGCCAAGCTCTTCACACTGAGCTCTTCATTCCCACCTCTTTTTAAATTTGAGACAGAATCTCACTAAATTGTCCAGGCTAGGCTTGACCTTGTCACCCTCCTGCCATGTCACAGCCTTGAAGAGTGCTGAGATTACAGATGTGCACCGCCATGTCTAGCTTGTGCTCAAGCACATCTTGGCGTATGTCCCTCAGCTGTTCTGAGTATCCTACCTTGGCTCCTTGCTTGTATAAGTTGTAGCCAGTCTATAGGGGTCAGTCTCCTGCTGTGTCATCTGTGTGACCTCCCCACACCAACCTCACCTTTCCTGTGCTGTCTATGCCTTCTAAACCTTCACAGCCCTCACTTTCCTCCACTCCCAAAGGAACCTGGCATGTTCCCTCAGTCTTTGGGTTCTTCCTTCCGTGTATGCTCTGAGCTTCTGTTCTGTGGGTGCTGAGCTCCATGGTCATGTGCCTTTCAGTTATTTGCAAGGATATTGGGTTTGAGTCCTCACTCTGCATGACCTTACTCAAATTACATAGTTGTCCTTGTCCATCAAATGGAGGTAATAATATGTGCCTCAGGGGTTGATCAGAAGATTCATGTGTTGCTATACATAAACTACATGGACACTGTATGTGCTGTGAGAAATGTTAGCTGCCAGTGGCATTATATTATTCTTATTGCCACTCCTTCAACTAAACTGTAGAGCAGGAGTTGTATCAGTTGGCTCTTTTCATTTTAGGGTGCAGGGATTTATCCATGGTTCATGCCCATTAAGTGTGTGTGGCTGGTGATGCTTTATGATGAAGTGCAAGACTTTGTCCAGCGCTGAAGCTTCAGGACACAGACCACGACATCATAATGTTAATGATGTGAATTTGGGACTAAAAGCATTTGCCAGGCTCAGCTAGCTCAAGGGTCAGATCTCAGTGGGCTAACATATTGTAGGATGCCATTCTCTGATATTTGACTTATCTCAGGAAACATTTATTAAGGTTCAGATACCCAAATTTTGAAAACCTCAAAAGAAAGGACTGCTTTCCTGTTTAGGGTCATCCCAGTTAGGAAAAACTGAAAGTTAACTGAAGTCCAGAAATTTGAGGAGCAGGTTTGTTTTCTATAAGCTCTTGACTTCATCATAGAAGAGGTATGGTGCTAGGAGGAGGATGAGTTCCAACCCAAAGCATTTCCTCTCCCCTGGAACCTCCGATTCCACACTGGCCTCAGAGAGACACTGGGCCCCTCCCCAGCATTCCAGCATCCAAAGACATGAGGACACATTCCAGAACAATGGCACAGCCAATGCACGAGAAGAGCAGAGTCACTGTTCTTCTCACATCCAAATGCAAGACGTTTCCCATGCAGATGGAACTCTGTCTACCACTGTGGCCATTTGCAGCACCAACATGGAGTCAGAGCAGCAAAAGCATGAAAATTGCTTGAATGGTTATTATATGCTCACCTACTTTCTAGCAATGGCAAAATGTCACTAGGGTCCCCAGGGACCCAGGACAAGGACCAAGTTAATTTTGGCACTTTTATTATATGCCTCAGTCTTCCAACTACACATTATTATGTTATTGTATTTCAGTCATTTCTTCTGAATGGATTGGCACAGGATTCTCTTCAATGAATAATTTCTAATGAAACATAAGAATAGTTATTCATTTCTCTCATCATTCCATATTGTAACTTCTGTGAAAGTGAAGAATGTGCCATTCTGTTCATCACTATGTCCTTCTACCGGATTGGTCCATGGGTGTGGTCCTGAGTGGTTACTCTGGAACACGTTTTGAAATAGAGGACTTGTAAGAGCCTTCTGTACACTATTTCTCATCTTGGGATGTGGTTGATATTCAGTTTCAAAGTTAAGTGGTTTCTTCATTAAGTCACAGTCACAGTTAATAAGCAACAGATCTCAGGGTCTTCACTGTTTTGTTTTTGTTTGTTTGTAATCCAGTATTCTGTATTAAACTCATGGCTTTTCTCTTACTAGATGAGTGCTTCATTACTGAGCTATATCCCCAGATCTATAGCCCTAGAGCTCAGTTTTTGACTTGGATCTTTCATAGATAGATAGATAGATAGATAGATAGATAGATAGATAGATAGACAGATAGATGTTTTTAATCATTAAATTGTGCTTTCAGTGGAAGCACATTTGAATGCTATAGAATAGAAAAGGAGGTCATTCCTTCAGAAAATCCACCCTGTTATCATCTGGCTTTCTTCCTCCTTCCTTCCCTCCCTTCCTTCCTTCCTTCCTTCCTTCCTTCCTTCCTTCCTTCCTTCCTTCCTTCTTTCTGTGGGCCCCAAAGGATCATGGTAAAAGAGGAGAGAGACTGCATCCTTCTGGCACCACTTTCATCTCCAGATCCTGCTCAGAGCCTGGGGCCACATGCATAGATATTCTCCGTCCTACTTGGCTTGCAAGGTGATTTTATGGGAAGATTTTGCAGTAGACCACATGGCTTGGTGTAATTCCCCAAGCTAATGAAGGCAGTGATCATGGCTGTACTTGCTTTCTAGTCCCTGAGAAATTTGGGGGGCTCAAAAAGAGTAAAAACTGGGGCCAGGGAGATAGCTTGGTGGTCTAAGTGCCTGCCAAACAGGGAAAAGGACTGGAGTTTGATCCCTGCTACTGCATTCCTCGCAAGCCCAGGAATCACAGGCATGCCATGCTGGCCACCAAAACTGGGCATGGTGGTGCATTCTTGTAATCCTAGTGCTGGGGAAGCTGAAACAGGAAGACCACTAGGAGTTGGAGCCGCATAGTGACACTCTGTATCAAATGAATATTTTTTTTTTCTTTAAAAAGAATGAAGATTAAAAAGACTTTGGTGGCTCACGCCTGTAATCCCAGCACTCAGGAGGCTGAGGCAGGAGGATCAGTGCGAGTTCGAGACCAGTCTGGGCTACAAAAGTGAGCTCAAGGCTAGCCTGAACTGCATAGCGAGACCCTGTCTCAAAAACACCAAAAAAAAAAAAAAAAAAAAAAAAAAAAAAGACTTTGGGGGCAAAGGCACCATTCCTACTCTAGGGTATTTATCTTAGTGAAATAAAATCTTATATTCATGGGGGAGCAGGAAGATAGCTCACTGGAGTAAGTGCTTCTTTAGCAATCCTGAGTTTGATCCCTGGTACCGTCAAAAACAAAACAAGCAAAAACCCTTACACTCACAAAAAGACCTGTGGATGAATGCTTATAGCTGCTCTAAACTTAATTGCCAAGAGCCATAAATAAGCTACAAGTATAAAATACTACTCAGTAACAACAACAACAACAAAAAAATGGTCTACAGTATGGATAACTCTAAAACACATTATAATAAGTAAAATAACCCAGTGTCAAAAGCATGCGTATTATATGACTCCACTTGTAACACCTAGAAAAGACAAGAAAAAAAAAAAAAAAAAACGGGAATTATCTGTATCAGTGACTACCAAAAGTTGAAAGTCAGGAAGAGAGATTTGGGCTGATGAAATTTCTCTGCGACCTGGCTCTTGGGGTGACTACAAGATTCTATACAAGCTTGAAATTCATTGACTTGTGTGTCCACACTAATGATAGTGGTAATGAAAGTGGTAATAAAAGTATTAGAGTAGGAGACCAGTGGTAATATTAACAGTGAGGACAGGAGGGTGCAGGGGCAGGTAAAGAGGAGATCTGTGGAATGCTGGTGCGCTGAGTCCTCCCCATCCTGAACAGCCCAGCCAGACGGCTGCCCTTGCATTAGAATGCTTTTTCTCCAGGGGCCCTTTTTGCTCTGAGTGGCATTTGAGCACTGATCCTCTTTGTGATTCAAATGTAAAATCTGGAAGAATGGGATGAATATTTATGTGTAGGACTGTCAGGCTTTGAGGACAAAAGACTCCAGCTGCCCCACCTTATGCAGGTGGACCCCTGCAAACAGACTGGCCAATATGGCCTTCTCCACAAGGTCGCTGCACTGGTGTGTCCTCCTCTGTGCATGCTGATTGGACTCAGGCCAAAGCAGGACAGTCATTTTTCAGGCCAGCCAATTGCCCAGGAGGGCACTTCTTTTTAGTAGAGCCGCTTTCATTTGTGTGTGTGTCGTTCAGCACATCTAAAGCTAATTAACCTCTTCATTAAGCAGATAGCTTTGTCTGGTAGTCAGAAAACAGCTTGGACAGCAGAGGTTATAAATGTTTGTGAAATATTTGGTTTCATTTTTAAGAGCTTGCTCTTTCTCCTGTCAACACGACCTCAAAGAGTCCACAATTGTTTGCTCACTCCCATCCTGAAAACACCACGGAAGAGTCTTAAAGCAGGGGCACTCATCAGATAGATGCGAATGCCTTATCTTTACTTCTGTGTTCAGCCATCCTCTCTGACAGCCTCAGTCTGTCCTCCTTCCACAGGCCTTCCTGGTCTCCCAGGATGTGGTGGCCTTTCTTCCATGGGTTTTTTACGGCAATGGTCTGTCCCAGTTACTCTTCTCTCATTGCTGGGACAAATGCCGGACACCCATAAGGAAGGAAGGAAAGGTTTATTTAGCTCACAATTATTGGAGGTTTCAGTCCATACTCAGCTGGCTCCAAGGAAGACTGCACATGACAGAGAGCAGCAATTCATTTCTAAAATGAACAGCCACAAAATAGTGACAGAAGCAACCAACCAACCAACCAGGGAAGCAGAGCAACAGAGAGAGAGCAACAGAGTGGATCTGTTTCTCTGTCTCTCTTATAATACATTCAGGCTCTCTGCCTCAGGATATTCCTCTAACCACACCCATAATCCCAGTAGTACTAAAATCCATAATCCTAGCAGTACTAAAATACATAATTCAGTGGAGCTGGATCATGAGTTATTCTCAAATTCTAGAAGTCCCCACCCCATGACTGTATAAGGCTTTGGGGGGACAACTAGACACAAGCCATAGCATGGTCTACACCTTGATGCTGAGTACATTACCTATACACAGGTACTGTCTCCTAAATGCTTGGAAAAGAGAGGTTTGAAGTTTATGAAGGTTTTGGGGTTGGGGAGATATCTCAGTGGAATAAGTGCTTGCCTGACATGCACATTTGATCCCTGACACCACCCCCAAAAAAATTTATAGAAGTTTTTCTTTTATTGATGAGAGCGGACTGGGAATTGAACTCAGGATCTCATACTTGCCAGGCAGGTGCTCTATTGCTGATCTGTATATTTAGCCCCTCAGAGGCTATATCTGGTGATATATCTCTTCCTTCTTATCCCCTGTTCCCATGTAACATGGCATGCTTATCTGAGGTAGTCACTGTATAACCGCTTTGGCTGAATTAACTGGATGAATTCAAATTTAATAAGTAGGTACAATTAGGAGCCCATTATACAAGCATGGGAAATAGGGCACAGAGGAGTTTGGTGAGTTGCTTAAGGTCACACAACTGTGAAGTGACAAAGACCCAAATTCAGGGAGGTTGACCCAGAAGTTCTGCTGTTTCCCATGCCTTGGTACCTGAACTCTCGACTCCTTTGTGCAAAATTCCGCTCCTCTCGAGATCTGGGCTTGCAAACCTCTCATCACTGCAGCTGTATAATGTATTTGTGGTGTGCAGTCATGCCCAGCTGCCTCGCCACGTTGCGTCTGTGAGCGGATTGTTGCCTCTATTTAGAAACCCCTTTGCTCTTCTTGCCCCCAAACGCAAAAACTCTTCCTGCAAGTCTTTGCCCAGTGCTTCACTTCTGTCACCACCTGAGACAGCCCCTTGCCTTCTGTTCTCAGGGCCACATGGGCCTGGCTGCTGCACTGTGCTGTCACCTTGTTTACGACCCCTTCATCACACCAGGCCTGTTGCTGCCTCCTGGGCCTCCTGGGCCTCCTGGGCCATTTGCTGTTTCTTAGGCTCCTTCTGCTTTTCTTACAGTCTTTGAGTATAGTCTCATTTGGGCACCAGTTCAGATGCAACCTTCTCATCAGGCCTTCTAGGACAGCCAGTTGGAGCTGGCTCTCCTGCCAATCACTCTTGTCTTAGCGCACTGCTTTGCTTTTTCCGTAGTGCTCATTTCTACCATGTTCCAGTTATCCCTGCACAGCATGCTACCTTAACCTTTAATGGCTTTAGGGAAGAATTGTTTCATTATCTTCATTGCTTTGAAGGTCAGATATTTGGGCAAGGCTTGACTGAGGGGCACTGACTAGTCACTTGATTTTCAGCTGGGGACTGGCCTTGTACAGAGCATCCAAAATGGCATTACTGTACTGCCCTGCAAGCTATCTGGAATGGTGGAAGACAGGCCAGCTGGGGCTGTCGATGTGAGCACTTGTAGGTGCTATCCTCAGTGGTGGCCTCAGAGCTGCTGGGATTCTTATATGGGAGACTGATTTCCTTGGCATGAGGTTGGAAGAAGCAAGGCTTTGGGGTAGGGTCTACCAAATGTCTTGTGCTCTAGCCTCAGAAGTCCCAGGATGCTGCTTCCAATTTCTGTGGCCAAGAAAGTCACCTAGACCAGTGCAGAATCAGGGGGAGAGGACAATGCTTTCATCTCATAATATGAGGAATGGAAAAGCATTTGTGGCTGAACTTTAGGCTAACATGTATTTTTAAAAAGTGGTTTATCAGCCAGTACCTTTCTTTACCATGTGAACTCCTGGGAGGCTGGATCTTCTGCAAATCTACCTTCCTAGCACCTAGAATCTTATTGGAGTATGATAAACATCAATAAATACTTACTGACTATAAATATACATGAAAGAATAAATACACAGACAGATGAATGCAGGCAAGCATAAATGAATGAAAACTTGAATGAGCATTAACTCCTTGAAAACAGTCTGATATTTTAACCTTTCTGTCATTATTTCTTAATAGAAATCTTCAACACTAATAGACTCTTGGTAAATATTTGCTAGATGAATTGATGTATCTCAATTATTGTAGACACAGAAAGATAATATGGATTATTGCCAGCACATACAGAGGTATTGAATAAGAGTAGCTATCATTAATGAATTAATAATGCTCTATACATGGGAAAATCAAGTTATATATTTATTTAGCAATAAAAAAAATGAATTAGACCAGATCCCCACTTCCTGGCCCTGGCCCTTTCCCTGTCTTTTGGCAGCGGGCTGGATAACAACTCCCTTTCTCTGCTGAAGAGGTGGCAGCCAGCACAGACCTGGGCCCGGCATGGTCATCTGGGGTAGAGACATGGCTCTTCTGGGGCACTTTTCTCGCCGCAGGACTGCTGGGATTAATTCACTTGAGGTCATTCTGAGGGCGCCTGAGATGGTCCCAGCAGCTCAGATGGCTGAGTTCTGACTCACTGCTGCTCCCCGGAGAACCAAATGAGATTACCATTTTCTTTGCATTCTGGAGTAGTTCAGCCCCTGTGCGGGTGTGTGCAGACCACAGTGGCTGGGGACTACGCACGGAACCCAAAGGAATGGCTAGGACTTAGCATCAAATATGCCTCCCTTACCAAGTGGCCTCACTGACAGTGTATGCTTGGCTCCCCAAGAAGCAGGACATCCCGCCAGTGTGTGAGCTTGCACAAGAAGCCTCAGGCAAACCAGAAAAGCCTCAGCCTGCCTTGCTCTGCTGAGTGGACTAGACCGACATAGAAACCCCTGCAAGCCTTTGATTTCCTCACCTATGAGATGCAACTGATCCTTAAAATTCCATCCTTTCTGTGTTTTATTTTCTAGTTACTCTTCTCTCATTGCTGAAACAAATACTGTACACTCAAAACAAAGGAAGGAAAGGTTTATTTAGCTCACAGTTACTGGCCGTTTCAGTCCATAGTGAGCTGACTCCAGGGCAGACTGATACATGGCAGACAGCAGCAGTCCATGGCGGTGGCAAAGAGCAAGAGAGCAGAGGGAGGAGTAGCAGCAGCGATGGCAACAGAGGGAAGTCCGTCTCTGTCTCTGTTTTGTTACCTTCAGGCTGTCCACCCCAGGCTGGGGGAAGTACTCACTCCCGTAATCCCAGCAGTACTAAAACCCATAATCCCAGTGGATCATGAATTCATCTCAAACCCTGGAAATCTGCCCCATGATTGGGCAAGTCTTTGGGGGGTACAACTAGACACAAACCATCACACATTGCCTTTTCTAAACCCATGATTTGGTTATCACAACCTAGGTGGCTCCTGGAAAGAATTTTAAGTTCTAGGAAGTCCTATGATGGTCAAAGGGTATGGAATAGAAATATGATAAAAAAAAGAATTCCTATTCCAGAGTCAGACTGTTTTAACTTAATTACTAGTCTCATTATATGGAGTTTTAAAATTTTTTAAAGCTGTTTTTTTAAGTCTTTTCTATTATGTTTTAAATCATAGTCTGGTCCTTAATGCAGCTGAATTTTATTCCTCTAAAAACCCTAGAGAACACTGATTGCCACTCAGCTTAAATAATAATACCTGATAGCTTGGGGTTAGTTTCATTACAAAGGCATTTATTGGAAGCATCAGCAGATTGGAAGATCTTTTTTTACGTTCTTCGCCATGGGCCTCCTTTAACATATAATTCTGTGTGAATGCAAATTTTAGTAAAGTTCAAATTGCAATAACAGTTTTTGAAAAACTGTGTTTTATTTAAACCTCATCTTGTCAAGCTAGGACAAGAAACTTTGAAAGAAAATGGGTGCTTTTTTTTTTTTTTCCTACTTCAGATTTGACTGATTCTGGGGCAATGCACTCTTCTGCTGGACCCCAGACTGGCCTAGTTTAATGAACAAAGTAAAGAACAAGGTTTTTTAGTGCTATGCACAGGAAAGTTTTAGATATTCAAACTTCATTGCTACAGAAACTAATGAATTTGAAAGTCACCATGTGAACTTAATATGGTATTAAGGTCTTTTCTACATACTATCTTAGCCATTGAATTGTACTTACATTGCTTGATTAATCTTGCATGGTTACATCTGGTACAATGAGCAACTACTTTGAAGATAACCATACACAATCACAATACAATACCACCTTGTTTTGAAATTCTGCATTATTCCTTTTGTTTTTATTCATTGTAAAACAAACACAAATGAGTACTTCCAGAAAGATGAGGCTCAACAAATTTAAGTAACCTGATCATATTCCTGCAGGCTGGCATAAGGTAGTACCATTCAAATCCAAATAGCCTTCCCCAAGATGAATTCTTTCCACAGAACTACCCCTTCTCATTTTCCCCATTCCTGACTAGTTGTTTTCTCTATTTTCATATGGAAGATGCTACAGCTATATGTTTGCCATGCTATTATCTAATCTGTTCTTAATAGTTTTAGTTTCATTTTCAAATATTTTCTCTCCCTTGGTGGCTTATGTTTTCATGATCTTAACTGCTTAATCTTCTCAAGAGAAGTTGCTCATTTTCATGAAGTATAATGGAGGGGGGAATAGATTGTTCATTTTGGTGTTGTGTGTAAGAAATCTTTGTCTACCCCAAGGTTATGAATACATTCTCTTCGAAATCTTATAATTTTAGGATAGACATTTTAAATATATTATCCAGTTTGAGTTACTTTCTGCACATGTTGTGAGGTTCTTTTTTGCATATAAATATCTAAATATCTCCATGTCCTTTGTTGAAAATGAGACCACCTCCACAGAAATGGCTTTTTTCCATATCTGTGTGGGTCCGACAGAGAACACACTCTTCTGTTCCGACGATCTTTTCATCTTCTCTCAGTTTCAATGCTGTCACGAGTCCCACAGACTTACAATGAAATTTCAACTCATGTCGTATAAATCTTTCAATTTTGTTCCTCTTTGCCCATGTTTTGTCTTCTAAGTTTTTAAAAAATAATTTCTTGAGATTTCATTTATTCAAAAGTACAATTATAAAACAGTATCTAGAAATGTAAAGATGACCTAAAGTGAAAAGTGACTAGAAACCAGTAGGAAAGTTTTCTTTTTTAATTTTTATTTTTTGGCAGTACATAATGATACACATTCATAGATGGGAACAGGTACAGAGCACGTCTTTTTCTCATCTGCTTCCTTCTCCCCTCTATTCCTTCCATTGCTTAGTCTTCTTCCCTTTTGCAAAACTTCACCCTAGTATCTGTTCACTTTCATTTTTTTCCTTACTTATATTCTATGTTTTCATGCAAGAGAAAATGTGCAACATTCATAATCATGTGTCTAGTTTATTTCACTTAACATTATGATCCACAGTTATACCTATTTTTCCCATTGATGACTCAAGTCTATCCCTCTTTATAGAAGAATAGTACTCAATTATAAATAAATACCAGAATTTCTTTATCACCATATCTATTGATAGCCATATAGTCCACTTCAAAGATTTAGATATTATGAATTGTGCTACTATAAACATGAGTATACAGATGTTTTTAATTACTAGTGGAATATACCTAGAAATGCAATAGTGTTTCTAGTATTAATTTTCTTAGGGAATCTCCTTGTTGCTTTCCAGTTGAAATGTTTTACATTACCACCAACAGTGATAATGTAGAAGGATTTGCTTTTCCCCTGGAGCACTGCCAGCATTTGGTATTATATGATTTTTTCTTTTAGTTTTTGTAAAATGTCAATGCTTCTAGCATGAACCCTCATTAGAAAGGGAGGTATACAGAGCATAGGATCCTGTTCAGTTGACCAAAACTTGTCTTATGGATTTGCATGGATTACCAATCTTCAATACAAATTATAGTATATTAATTTATACCAGAACTGTTGGTATAAATTATTGATGTTTCAGAAAATATTTTGAGCTTAGAATATTATAGTCATTATGAGCATTGTTTATCATTGTCCTAGCAAAGTGTAAATTCATTTATTAAATGAAGTTTTTTGAGTTACGCCGCTGCCTACCATACTGTCTGTTCTTTTTCAGATTTGGGGAAAACCTTGATTCAAACATCTGGGGTATATATTACAAAGTTATATGGAAAACATACTGGCTTCTATCTCCATTAAAGCAAATCCCTATTGACTTTCAACTTAGTATCTGCCAGTGACAGTGAGGTGACTATTAATCAGGCCAGTGAAGCTCTGATAACTTTAGGTATCTATGCTACTGTGTGAAGCTGAGCCATTCACTTTCCTGTCTGGAACTCAGCTTTATCATTTGTCAAGTAAAATGTTTAATCTAGTAAACCTTGAAAAGTCTATCCAGCCCTAAAACTCTTTGAGCGTCCTGAATTTCTCTTTGTTATTTCAAAATTGTAAGTCCTTTAAAAATAAACTAAAGTTTTTGATATTAAAAGCACTGTGGTGAGTCAAAGGGCTCAGGAAGTAGTGGTCTATTGATGGAACCCAAACCATGGCTCAAGTCTACTTTGGTTATGGTCAATGCTGAGCAGTTAAGAAGGCACTCTATGGCTCCTGGTGCTATGACAGTTTGTGCCCCATGAAACCCTCTACTTCTGAGGAAAAAAGGAAAAAAGAATGGCTTCTAAAGCAGGAAAGTCTGAAGGTTCAGAGTTTTCCAGAACTACACTTTTCAGGTAGTTATTTTTTAAAAATCAGGGTGTAAGCTTTCAACTACATCTCTAATGTAACTGATGCACTAGGGAAAACATGACGATTTTAGTCATATCCAATGATTGCAACTGTCATAGAAGGAGATGCTGGATGGACCTAAGGTTTGCTAGAAAATGCAGAATATTCCAAATAATAGGAGAACTTTTATTGGACACTTACTGAGTCCTGGGTACTGGGTTATAGCATAACTTTGTATATGCTGTATAGTTTAATTATCCATTAGTCTTCATTTTATTTAATGAAAACTAAGCATTATCAGCTCTTTTTAACAGATGAGAAAAATGGTTTTGTTTTGCTTTGTCTGTGGTACCAGAGATTGAGCTCAGGACCTTGGGCTTGCCAGGTAGGCTCGTAAGCCACTGGGCTAGCTCCCCAGCTCCAGATGAGAAAATGATAAATAAAGATTTTGTGTGGTTAGACCAAGGTCACCCAGCACTGAAGAGGCAGAACTACTCTTCAATTCATATGTTTCAGTCTCTAACCTAAACTCTTAATGACTTCATTAGAGATTGGCTTTCACTATTTAGCTAGTACATTTAGGAGAAAATAAATTTTAGTGTGATTTACAGTGATCTAAACCAGAGTAACAACTGCTGATAGATCACTCTGGTAAACTTGACAGAAGAGTGCTCAGGTTTCCTGAAGAAATTGCTTTGAGTTATCTTTTGAAATGAAGGACATACATTGGCCTAGAGAAGATGGTAAGTTTCTGTTAAAGAGCTGCACTCTTCTTAGGCCTACAAGGGAATAAATTATGTATTCAGGAAGCAACATCAAGACTTACTCATTGCAGGAGAAAAGCCAGAAATAAAGCTGATGTCATAGAGGTGAAAATCCAAGAAGTTTCATTTTAATGTGTTAGACACTAGAGATCTACTCAGTATTTAACTAAGACAAGGACATAATTAATATGGCATTTGATCTTGCAATTTATCTAACACCTCATATAGGTTAAATATGAACTTTGAATACTTTGAAAGTCAAGAAAAAATTTCTTAGCAAAATGTATTTAATACTCAATACATTACCTTCAGGAATACTCACTGTAGTTCAACTCACTAAGGCTCTGTGCCCTAAATTAAGACAACTGAATATACATTTTATACAACTTTTTAAAAAATAAAAGTGGGCTGGGGCTATAGCTCAGTGGCAAAATGCCTTCTTGTCAAGCACTAGGTCCTGAGTTCAATCCCTGCTATAAAAATAAACAAATAAAGGCAAGCATCACCATGGTTAAGGCCCCAGCATATCTTTCTGGGTCATCATCACTGGTACTCTGCAGTGTGCATTAAAGGATCATACAAGGTTAAGAACTAAAGTCAGGATAGAGCAAATAGAAATCTCTCAACAATTGCATCCAGTGAATAGTACTGGAGCCTGACATCTCAAGTCAGCTTCTAGATAGCAACTGCCGCTCTTGAGTGAGGGTGAATGTGTTTGGTGAATTATAGTTGAATCCCTTCTACCAACCTGCCCATGCTAGCTTCATGTCTCTTCATATTTTCTAAAGTATTAAATTTATTCCACTCCTTCTCTTTCTCTCTAGTTCCAGAGACCTAATGACTTCTCCCCTCCTTTTCGCTTTGGGACTGTGCCCAATGGTAGCACAGAGAGGAACATTCGCAATAACTATGCGGAAATGCACGCCTACATGGGAAAGTTCAACCAGAGGGGTGTAGATGATGCACTGCTTTCCCTGAAAACAGGGTAAGAACTACTTCCACACACAGAGAGAGATGTGTTTCTTATGTTTATTATACCTGGACTGAATCAGATGTACTAGTCTATCAGCTTTGTGCCATAAAATGTTTAATCAAGAAAGACTGTTTTCTGTCTGCAGATTTCCCAGCTATGTTTGACATTACAATTGAGGCCAATATACAAAGATTCTCATGCTATTACTTACCTCTATGTATTTTTGCACAAATTGTTTTCTATGGACTACCTTAATGCAGTCATAAAACAGAGACTACATAGTTATAAAAGTAGAGGGGAAGAGTCAGAGATAAATTTCATAGGTCATGCATGAGAAAAGAACTCTCATCTCTAAAGAGGTGAAAATGATAGTTCTGGTGTACTATGGACTGTGGAGAAATAAAAGAGAAAAATGTAAAAGATCTTAGATGATGAAAAGTAAGAAGGTGCTGTCTGATCTCCAGTGCAACTTTGGCTGGCTTTCTCTGTGAACCAGCTTTGGATTTAAGGAGTAGGCATTCGGTAGAAGATCTGCCTGGAGCAGCAGTGTGCTGGGATGCCTTGCCCTGGACACCCTTAGCCCTTTCTTCGGTTTGGTTTCCAGAAGCCTCAACTGGCTATTGGAGCATTTTAGAGGTTGGGATTTGGGGCCACAGGACCATGTCACTATTTCCCTGTGGTGGATTGACTAGCAGTGCAGGGACCTCCTCCCAATTTCCTGCAGCTGTGGGTCTGAAGGAGCCACCTGGACATGTGGTTGCATAAAATACTACAGGATTCTTATTACACATGAGCCAAATCCTACCAGATTCCAGAGGATGATATAGTTTGGCTTCAGGTAGCCTGAACCCTGGTATACCCAGAATTCTTAGACATATTGGATCTGTGAGTATTTTTGTTCCTTTCCTGAAGGTCATCTTTCATAAAATGTCCTGTGTCATATCATGTCAGGAACAGCTTGATTTTTTTTCTAAATGAAGGAGAATGCTACTCACCATGTAGAAGTGATAGATAAGGCGTGGTATTCTTTTCAGACCCATGAACTATATGGCTTTATCTAAATTTCTTCTTCTGCCTTTGTTGTCTATAAGATCTTGGTGTTTAACACTGATTTATGCCTTCCTGTCCTTGCTCCTAGTCTCATCAAGCACAATACATGAAAGGAAGGTTTGGTATGTTTAGGAATTTGAGAAGCCTAAGCTCTTTATATGTTACCTGCTTGTCTAGTGTCTCAGATTTACTCTTACCCGGCCTGTGCAGCCACCATCCCACTTGTTTTTCTGTCCTTGTGCAGCACAGCACAATACTGGGACCTTTATGGCCACAAAAATAGCACTGCCCATCTATTGCAATGCAGAGACCTCCACTTAGCCCCATTCTGATCTGCAATGAACTGAGAAATAAAAAATGTTATATAAATCTTGCCCATGCTATTTGTTATCATTGTTGTGCTTACTTTTCATTATTTCTGTTATTATTTTTATTGATTCCTTTTTACTCGTTCTCCTTTTCAGACACAGCTTATGAGTTGGCTTCAGGCCCAACTTACATTCTTATTATTCCCAGTGGGAGGCAAAGAACTCCTCCTTCCAACCTGAAATCACATAAAGAACAGCCTGGTATTCGGGTGTTAGATTCTGGCCATAGTCCAACGACGGCCTTCCTTTGAGCCAGTTCCCTCCATGGCTTTCTGGAACCCTGGTGCTTCATATTAATGACCCCATAGGTGGTTTTGTTCTAAAATTCCTCCTTTGGATTTTATGTGCTTATTTTTTTCTCGTGCAGGAAACTGGATGCCTTTATCTATGATGCCGCAGTGCTGAACTACATGGCAGGCAGAGATGAAGGCTGCAAGCTGGTGACCATTGGCAGCGGCAAGGTCTTCGCTTCCACTGGTTATGGCATTGCCATCCAAAAGGACTCTGGGTGGAAGCGCCAGGTGGACCTTGCCATCCTGCAGCTGTTTGGAGATGGTGAGTCAAAGGAAGGGAAGCCCTTACCAGTGCTCAGGCCATGTATCAGCCTTTCTTGGTCCTCTGTGCATCCAGCCTGTGCAGTTTCAAAACATGTTTTGCAAGTAAGTATGAGATTTGAGGCTATATATTAGATACCTAACCCTGAAATAACAAGGTACCACAAACTGAGTGACTTAAACAACAGAAATATCTTGTGTCCAACTTATGGAGGTTAGAAGTTCAAAATCATGGTGTCCATGAGGTTAGTTTATCCTGAGGGCTACAAGAGAGAATCTGTTTCATATCCCTCCTCTAGTTTTTGTCAGGTTTTCTGAGAGATATTCCTTGGTTTGTTTGTTTATTTGTTTATTACATGTTTTAATACAGGGCCTAAAGGATCTATATGGTCTCACTACACAGATAGGACTTGTAGTGATTCTTCTGTTTTCAGCCTCCCAAACACTGGGATTACAGGTGTTTACCACCATGCCCAGTCTCACTGGTCAGCTCGGCGTGCCCTGCGGGAGGGACCAGCGCAGCCCATCAGGGTTGATCCTCAGTCACTGCACCTGCTTAAGCAGGTGCGTTAGTCTGCTGAGCTATCTGGCCAGCCCTGTTCCTTCCTTGGTTTACAGAAGCATCACCTGACTTCTGTCTTCCCCTGATTCACATGGCCATCTGCCTGTACATGTTTTTTCTCTATACAGCTATGGGTCTGAATTTATCTTTCCCTTAAAACTAGTCCTGTTGTGTCAGGTGCCCGCTGTACTTCATCTTAACTGATTACATCTGCAGTGACTGTACTTCCAAATAAAGTCATATCATAAGGTGCTGAGTGTTATGACTTTATAATGTGAACCATGGGAGGAAAAGGACACAATTCAACCTATGTTGGTTAAAAGGTGGTGGAAGAAATTAAAGTTCTTGTTCAAGAAAGTACATTTCAAGACTGTGAAGTATAAATTAACCCCCAGAAGTACAGTAGGTAAGGCTCATAGTAGATATTATAGCCAGCCACCTCCCAAATAGCCCAAATAGTAGATGAAACTATGGGAAGACTTGGCTGTATATATGATCTGAAAAAGGGCCAAGAACTCAAAGTAGGGTCATTTTCCCATTTTTCCCTTTCTCCCACCTTGCTCTTGTAGCTGGAAGACTTAGGAGACAGGGAGGGTCCTCAGCAGCATATACCATAAAGCACTGCCCTATGCTGTTCTGGTAGCAGGTCAAGAAGCCAATTTGCACTGGGAAAAATCCCTTCAATCTCATTATACCCTCGTTTCCTGAATTTCTCTTCACTATGTTGTCCAAAGCACCTGCTCTTCTCATCATCTGCATAGAAACTAATCCAGTTACAGATCAGCAGTCACTTTGCATGGCTCCAGAGACCATCAGCCAAGTAACTTCGTGAATTGGGTCTGCAGAATTGTGGCTGGTAGGGATGAGACCCAAAACCAAAGACCAGAGCTAGATTCCCAGAGTCCTGGTAAAGTTGATTGCTCCACTAGTTAATAAGCAGTTGTAGCTGGAGTGTGAACAAGCAATTTTGATGAAAGAGCTTCTGCAATTTTTTTAGTTGATGTCATTCATAGGAAGAACTGGAGCCTGTAAAATAGTAGAAAGGATTTGAAAAAGTTGTTAAAGTTTTAATCAGAAAATGCAAAGTTTTTTTTTTTTTTTTTTAACCTAACTGAACTATTGGAACAGATTATATTCTTCATGAGATTTTCAGAACATGCTTGCTTGTCTGAGATGAGGGGTGTCCTTGACCATGTGATTTCTTCTGCTTTCCTTTTGTCTAGGACTTCCCTCTTTCTGGTTTCTAGTACCCAGTGAAGTGGAGGAGGCAGGCCTCACCATGGTGGTCTTGTTTTATTCAAGCTTCCTCCTCTTTTGCTCTTTGTATTGTCCTCTCCAACACAAGATCTGTAAATCTGAGGGACTCTGAGGAATAAATCAGTCTCTCTGCTGACCTCTTCGTCTCCTTCCCCTTTCCAGTCTGCTTGGCATGGTTTTAAGAGAATATTTCTGAGTTACATGATTATACAATTCCCCACACTCTCTGTAAAGTGCCAAGTGCTTCGTCTGATAAAGAAGTCCTCAGAATTCGCCTATCAATCTTTTATTCTGCTTCTTTAGCCAACTATTTTTCAACTCTTCATGTTGTTCCCTAAATGAGCCTTGAATTTCCAAAACCCACTGCCCTGAACATGCTACTCTAGCTGCCTGGAATATCTTCTTATAAAAAACAAACAAACAAACAAAAATTATCTGCTGTGTCCATTCCCAAGTCTCCCTGTGAAAACCCACTTAAGATGCTGAGCATCACCAATTTGAACAATTACCTATATCACATATAACAACATATACCATCTTATAAGACAAAGATAATAGTAGCAACTTATCATGTCTTCATATTGCCTACCATGCCCGCATTAAGTATTCATTGAACATTGGTTGTATGCGTTGATACATTGATATATGCTGTGACATTAATTGCTAACTTGCTCTCATTTTCTTTGTACCTCCCTGTCTCTTCCTTGTGTTTTTCTCTCTTCCTCAATATTCATCTTCCCCCTTTCTGACTGTTCTCTTCCCCCTCTATCTTTTTCTTCCCAGGGGAGATGGAAGAACTGGAAGCTCTCTGGCTCACTGGCATTTGCCACAATGAGAAGAATGAGGTCATGAGCAGCCAGCTGGACATCGACAATATGGCAGGCGTCTTCTACATGTTGGGGGCAGCCATGGCACTCAGCCTCATCACCTTCATCTGTGAACACCTCTTCTATTGGCAGTTCCGGCATTGCTTCATGGGGGTCTGCTCTGGCAAGCCCGGCATGGTCTTCTCCATCAGCAGAGTAAGTGCCTTGAGTAAGACGGCTAGGGCTTGTCAAGCTGGCTACTAGGCCCAGAGACCACACAGTGGGACCTGACATAAGACACTAAGTCTGGCCTTACATTGCTAAATCAAGAAACTCCGTCATGTACATTTCCCCGGGAATTTGTGTAATGTAATTTCAAGTGGCTCAAAATGTGGGCAAAACTATATTTCCTGTAAGAAACAGCTTTCTATGTGAGGTCTGGGCATTTGGTTTTCATTAAGAACTGGCAGGTCTATCAAAACGATTTTCTTTCCAAATGCCCTTCATTGCCATTAGTGATTACATTTAGACCTTATTAACCACTTAATTCTTTTAAAAAATCACATTTCTGCTAAAATAGTGTACTGTAACATATCCCTCTTATTCTTGCATACAAAGATATGCTGTTTGGGGCTTCACTCTTCCTATGTTTTAACCATGTGTGGGATATGGGGAGTTAAAGAGCCTAACAAGCCCTTCAGAAATAACTCCTGACTCACAAGAAATTTATAACCCAGAGACTTCCTTAATTGGAACAAGAGTAGATCTCTTAGGTCATTTTTTTCTTGGGATCTCTTTATTTCTAGTCCAAGTGAAGCATTAGGAAGACAATTTTGCATATGAACAACAGGTCACAGGGAGACTTTTTAAAAAGAGCAAGCTTCTTTTGATTTTCTTAAAAGGTTGTGAGACTCATGAAGGGTGAACTCCAGTGACTTTTTAGGATTGAGATCCACATTCCAGATATGGCCTACTTTAACTCAAATGGAGTTATGAAAGAAAATGGATATCTCATTAAGTTGTTCCATCCTTTGGTCATTTTCCCATAGTATTTTACTGATAAGGCACAATTTCTTCATTTCCTCTCTGGCTGGGAGTTAATTTGGGACACTAAATAATGTGAGAACAGCAGCACCAAACTTGTGGTGGCTTTGGACCCTCAGCCCTTCTATTCCAGTGTTTGACCCTTCCTAGATCCCACATAGAGGGAGGACAGAGGAAGTGGCAACCAGTGACCTTGATAGGAATTATATTCACAGCCCTTTGACATAATCAGCCCCATTGTTTGCTGTTTTCTCTTGACCATCACCAAGAAGGACTAGAAAGGAGGAACAGGAGCAAAGACAGAGCTTCTTCACCATGAAGATCTTATATCTTGAGATACCCCCTCACCCCCAGACAGAAGGCACATTCTTCTCATTTACCCAGTGGTAATCTGTGCTCTCCTTTGCCACCCACTGGGATGATATCCATTTCCAAATTGATTCCCTTTGTTGTAAAGATCCCTTCCCGGAGAGAAAAATCTTCCTTTCAAGGCAGGGAGTGGAAAGGTGAGCAGTAAGCTGGCTCCATGTCAGGAGTGGACTAGGTATCCTTCCAGGAACCCCAATTCTTTTCTTCGCATAGATGCTTCCTTTCATACAAGAAGGGAGTTTCCATAAATACTAATTTGATAAAACTTTCATTATTTATGGAAATAATAAGTGAGAAAGTAGAAGAAGAATATCAGGAACTAAGAGAATAAAAGAGTTTACACAACAAGGAAATTGTTTATTCATAGTTAGTGCTTGATATTTATCCCAATTCGTCCCTCCCAGTGTAGAGCACAGCATGAAAAAAAGTCCTTTTTACCCCAGGGCTTCTTAATTCTCTGCATGAATTTGGTTCACGATTGGCTATGGAACAGAATAGCTTAGCTGTTATTTGGTGACCAGAATTCTGAAAGCTGCTCAGAATTTTTCAAACCCAGGAAAAAGTGGCAATTGTGAGCTACTGAGCCCCACTGTGCTCACTCTGAGTGGGGAGTGGTGGCTGGCACAACAACCTCAGCGTCTCTAGAACATCCCATGCACCTCCAGGTTACTGGCAACCAGGTATTTTTGTGTGTTTTTTGCCATGGGTTCATAGCATGGCCTTATTTTTAAAAAACAAAAATTTGGACAGAGATTTTAAAAACTTCGGTAAGCCCAGGATGGAGCTGAGTCAAGAGCATCATGTTCTGTGAGTCTGGCCTTTTTGCTCATCTCTTGAACCCTTCTCTGCCAGCCACAGCATTAACCTTAGCTCACGGTAGGAAACTTGCTGAATTCAGAGCGATCAATCAGATGGACTTCAAGCCATCTTACTTAAGTGTCATTAACCTTCCTGCTTCAAGGTTTCCCTGGCCTTGATAGACAATTAACAGTGGGAGTACATTGCTTAGGGTCATCTTCAGTGTCATGGTCTTGTCCCTGAACTGTCCCATCCTATGTCATTTCAGGGTATCTACAGCTGCATCCATGGGGTAGCTATTGAGGAGCGCCAATCTGTGATGAATTCCCCCACTGCGACGATGAACAACACACACTCCAACATCCTGCGCCTGCTCCGCACAGCCAAGAACATGGCCAACCTGTCCGGCGTCAACGGCTCTCCGCAGAGCGCCCTGGACTTCATCCGCCGGGAGTCCTCTGTCTATGACATTTCTGAGCACCGCCGCAGCTTCACGCATTCGGACTGCAAGTCCTATAACAACCCGCCATGCGAGGAAAACCTCTTCAGCGACTACATCAGCGAGGTGGAGAGAACATTTGGCAACCTCCAGCTGAAGGATAGCAACGTGTACCAAGACCACTATCACCATCACCACCGTCCTCACAGCATTGGCAGCACCAGCTCCATTGATGGGCTCTACGACTGTGACAATCCGCCTTTCACCACCCAGCCGAGGTCCATCAGCAAGAAGCCCCTGGATATCGGCCTGCCCTCCTCCAAACACAGCCAGCTGAGTGACCTATATGGCAAGTTCTCCTTCAAGAGTGACCGCTACAGTGGCCACGACGACTTGATCCGCTCGGATGTCTCCGACATCTCCACGCACACGGTCACCTATGGCAACATCGAGGGCAATGCGGCCAAGCGCCGTAAGCAGCAGTACAAGGACAGCCTGAAGAAGCGACCAGCCTCAGCCAAGTCCAGGCGGGAATTCGACGAGATCGAGCTTGCCTACCGTCGCCGACCGCCCCGTTCCCCTGACCACAAGCGGTACTTCAGGGACAAGGAAGGCCTACGGGACTTTTACTTGGACCAGTTTCGAACCAAGGAGAACTCACCTCACTGGGAACACGTGGATCTGACCGACATCTACAAGGAGCGGAACGATGACTTTAAGCGCGACTCTATCAGCGGAGGAGGGCCTTGTACCAATAGGTCTCACCTTAAACATGGGACCGGTGACAAGCATGGTGTAGTCAGTGGGGTGCCAGCCCCCTGGGAGAAGAACTTGACCAACGTGGATTGGGAGGACCGGTCCGGGGGCAACTTCTGCCGCAGCTGCCCCTCCAAACTGCACAACTACTCCACCACGGTCACAGGACAGAACTCGGGTCGGCAGGCGTGCATCCGGTGTGAGGCCTGCAAGAAGGCAGGCAACCTGTATGACATCAGTGAGGACAACTCCCTGCAGGAGCTGGACCAGCCGGCAGCCCCCGTGGCAGTGACGTCAAATGCTTCCACCACCAAGTACCCCCAGAGCCCAACTAATTCCAAGGCCCAGAAGAAGAACCGCAACAAACTGCGCCGACAGCACTCCTATGACACCTTCGTGGACCTGCAGAAGGAGGAAGCCGCCTTGGCCCCACGCAGCGTGAGCCTGAAAGACAAGGGTCGTTTCATGGATGGGAGCCCCTACGCCCACATGTTTGAGATGCCAGCTGGAGAAAGCACCTTTGCCAACAACAAGTCCTCAGTGCCCGCTGCCGGACACCACCACCACAACAACCCCGGCAGCGGCTACATGCTCAGCAAGTCGCTCTACCCTGACCGGGTCACGCAAAACCCTTTCATCCCCACTTTTGGGGATGACCAGTGCTTGCTCCATGGCAGCAAATCCTACTTCTTCAGGCAGCCCACGGTGGCAGGTGCGTCGAAAGCCAGGCCGGACTTCCGGGCCCTTGTCACCAACAAGCCAGTGGTCTCGGCTCTGCACGGGGCTGTGCCAGGCCGTTTCCAGAAAGACATCTGTATAGGGAACCAGTCCAACCCCTGTGTGCCTAACAACAAAAACCCCAGGGCTTTCAATGGCTCCAGCAATGGGCATGTTTATGAGAAACTTTCTAGTATTGAGTCTGATGTCTGAGTGAGGGAAGAGAGAGGTGAAGGTGGGTATGGGAGGGCTAGGGCTGTGGGTCATGTGGTGCGCATGTCATGTCACAGAGGGGGTCGGGGATGAACTTGATTCCCATCTGCTCCTTTTGTCTTCTTTTAATTTATTTATGGGATCCTGGAGTTCTGGTTCCTCCTGAAGGCAACCCTGGTGACCAGCACCATCTCTCTTCCCTTTTGCAGTCCTCCCTTCCTCCCTGCCTCTGTCTGCCATTTCTGGTCCCTTGCAAGAGGATGAAGTGGGCCCTCTTGGCACAGGAAGGTGGAGAGGAGAGAGGAAGCACTCCATGCGAGTGTCTTCCTGGCACAGAAGAGCTCTTTGCCACGCACTTTGAGTGAGGCCAGGAGAGCAGAAAGGGGCCACAGGAGCACAGGAGTAGCTTTCCCCAGACTGATCTTTTTGTTTAGATGGGGAAGTAGAGTATCCGAGTGATACCCGTTAGCACTCAGCTTGTGAATGAAGAGAAATTTTTGCTGTATTCCTTTTGCATAGATGACATCTGACTAGGGTTTTAATGCCAAGCAGAGGGTGCAAGGCTGTGTATGTTTATATATAAGCCAAAAAAAAAAAAAAAAGATATTTGCTTCAGCTCCATGAGACTCGTGGGTGGTCAGCTGGAGTGAAAGGTCATCAGTGGGTGAGTGGGTTCCTGAGCAGACTGGAAACTTCATTTTGATGGTGTTTCATGGTGCATTGCAAGCCATTGTGGGGGAATTGTGAGGGTATGTGTGTCCTGGTACACTTAGTGGGGGGCTCCAAATGCAGAGGAGACAGCCTTGACTCCTTGGGTTGTTTCTGTCCTTACCCATGTGCAGGGTGCTTGCTTTGGCTTATATAGAAACAGATGGTCATATGTTACCTGAGGGTTGGCTGTCTTTCCCCTTCACCTTCCAGAATAAGGAGAAGAGACAAAAAAGGAAATGAGACAATCCTACAGAAGCAGGACATAAAAATTATTTTTTGGTGATTGCCAGTGGTTTCAACTAGTTTGGGGCAAGAATTATTCAGGAAGGCTATAGGGAAACAGAAGCAGCCATGATTCTTTTGCCTGCTCTTGAGAGCAAAAGGTTCTATAAAGTTCCTCTGAGCTTTTTAGACTCTCAACAGGCCAAGGTTTGGGGAGTAAGACTATGAAAGAAGAAGGAAGTCCTATGTGGTAGGATAAGTGAGAGAGGGGGATGTTTTCAATGCTTTGATCCCTTCTTACTTAACCTGGAGCTAGAAAAACAGGCCTGTTGTCCCAGAATTGATGACAACAGCTAAGGGGAAATGAAGAATAAGAGAAATAAGCCTCTTGAGCACAGTTCAGGAAGCCTGCAGAGAAGGGAAGAGACTTAGAAGTGGGAGGGGCAGGCAGCAGTGCCCCTCCTCCCCCTCTGGGCCTGGCTCCGTGGGAGTATGACTGGAGCCCAGTGTAGACACCCTTGGTGGAGCCCTTCTACCCTCCTGCAGCACCTCCTTCCCACACTGTGCCATTCAGAAGTAAGCAGATTCAGGGTGGGGAGGGCATGGACGTGTGCACATGCAAGGCCAGGCACGAGGGCACTGGCAGGCACGTGTCCCTGTACTTCAAGTTGGAAAATTGGGAAGGGAAAGGAATATTTGTCACTGCCGGTCCCATTGCCTAGGGTAGGAGTATTCTATGGATCTGTCCCACTGTCCTGCCACCTTCCCCTCAATCAGGGTGGCATCCAAAGAATCCCAGGTCTGTCTGGAAGCTTGACCACAGGACCATGTTATTGTACGCAGGATACATAGGCCAGAAAGGTGCTCATTCTCCTCTGGAAGAAAGCTGCCATGTCTCTTCACTTCCGTTCTCCAGGGCTGCTCTTTGCCTTCCTGTCCACCCCTCCTCATTCCCTGCCCTCGAATGCCGCCCTGTCCCCAACTCCTTGAGTTTACCTCATTATATTTCATTTTAAAGCCAGCGGAAGGCCTTGTAAAGCTCTGCTTTCTTTCTATAACAAATGTGGGGGCAAGGGGCTGAACCTCTCACAGATTTGGAGAGAGGAGCACAGAGCGCTTTACCTTAGATTCAAGGAAAGACTTTGAGAGAGAGGACAGAGGGTGTGGGACATCTCAAGGAGGAAGAAGGAGAAGGGCCATAGAAACATTGCTTCACCCTGACTCTGCCTAAGAGCCAGGAGCTCAACCCCTCACTCTTCCTCTTACCTCACCCCATAAAAATACAAAAAAAAAAAAAAAAAAAAAAAAAAAAAAAAAAAAAAAAAAAAAAAAAAAAAAAAA